>CAJUYH010001573.1:70349-83795 GCA_910591685.1 Galerucella tenella
CCCCCCCCCCCCCCCCCCCCCCCCCCCCCCCCCCATTAATCGAGCGAATAGTATATACCAAAATTGCTACCCATATCCGTATATACTTATATGCATGAGGCAATATAGATATATATATTTCGTCAAATTCACTCATCCGTAAATCGGATGAAGAATTACACTCAATCGCGTCCAATTCTCGTCTATGAATATTTATCAATAAAAAATCAATGTAAAAACTTTATTTCATTTTATTTTATTTTGTTTATATATATTTATTTATCTTGCTAAATTTTTACATATTGATATGATAATTATCACATTTATCTTATTCAGTTTTGTTTAAATTATAACTGTTTTACAGGAATTAAAGGAGAGCTTCAACTATGGTCTCTTCTGTCCGCCAGTGAATGGAAAAGCCGGAAAATTTCTGGATGAGGAACGTCGTCTAGGAGATTATCCATTTAACGGACCAGTTGGCTATTTGGAGGTACAATAAATTTATCCTGGGTGGCGCATTCAGTATAGGATGCGAATAAGAACAAAAAAAAGAATTACAAACGTTCGCTGCATGTGATTCCATCGGATAAATGATACCGGGAAAAAAAAATAATAAATAAAATATGTCGCCTGCTACCACTACTGCAACTATTCCTAAATCTCAAATTTCCTGGTAATCCCCAAGACAACATCGGCGAGTAAAGAATGATACGAGATGTATAAAACATTTAATCCTCATGCGTTCGTGACGAGATAAAAAATGAAAAAGAAAGTGTTCTTTTGTGATGCATGATGAGAGGATCCTTGAAAGATAAGAAAATGACTTGCATTGACGCGAGCAACGTCTCAAGAATATGAAGCATGAAATGAGTTTGGCGTTGGTGAGAATGTGAAAAAAAAGAGAAAAGAAAAAATAACACATCTTTTATGTCTCTATAAAAAATAGTGAAGAAAAATTGTGGTAGTATAATATGGCAAATATTTTCTTTTTTTCCACATGAGTTATGAAAGAATAAAGTATAAATATTCATACACCATCGTCTCAGCACTTTTAAACTACTTGGTTTATAAATTTTCAATTAAATTTATTCCTATTGAACGCTTTCAATAACGATAAATTATTCCATATATTTTTACAACAAAAATTGCCACAAACATTATTCCAAATGAGGAAGAATCACGGTTTTTCCTTTCCGCACTCTATAACCAATCTCCCTCGAGCAGAAAGTCCAAACAAGATTCGGTCATTTAACATTCTCCACATTCACATCACGTATGAGGAAGCCCCGCATGTGTACCCAAGGGTCGTGCACACCGGGTGCGGTATACAACAGCAAACGAGTGAGATAGTGAATTTTTCTACCCTCTCCTTGTCCGATTCAATAAATAAATGCGACAAGAAGACCAGAGAGCAATACAACAAGAACAAAAGAAGCCGCGCGTGCACGAGCAAAATTTTTCGTTCCATAATTCATTGAATTGCAGAACTCACAAATACCCACACGCCTGCTTCATAAACAATCTTTTTATACGAATAATAATATATTATTGTTTAATAAAAACAATTCGTAATTCACGATATCAAAAATACGATAATATTGTGAAACAATAATAATATTTATTACGATTAGTAGTTGAAATACGGACAAATGAACATTTTTCATAGGAATGTCAATGATTTCATGCAGTGTTACACCTCTTTAAATATCAACATGCGTGTGACAACATGTTGACTGGCATGCACACCGAAAAAATGACGGAAGAAAACGAATATTACGTAACTGTGATCATATTTAACCAGTCACTTTTATATATGATATACAAACATCATCTCAATTCATATGTAAATACATATCAATATTATTTGCAATAGAGTCACAATTGTCAATGGCACTTTTTCATCATTCACTTCACCCAATGACAATGACATTGGCTTGTTGAAAAACGAGAAATTGAACGCATGTGTACTCAAAGCAAGCAAACATGCGCACACTCTTCCTGCAACATGAAGAACACGTTCAACAGCTTTTGCAATATTTTTCCATCAATAAAACCCATCATCATAGCATTAAATTGCTACATTATCCTCTACCTTGTCACCAAACACCAATGCAACTAGTTTTTACATAAACTAATCAAGTTATTAAGGATATAGTTTAATATAAATATATATACATATAACATTTACATAATTTTTATTAGACTTAAAGACATATAAAAATAGTGTAAAATAATAATAATAATCGCAATACTTGAAATAATATCGAATAATATCCAATGGATGAGAGAGAACACGAAAGGAACGTGGCAATTGAAGTAGGCGCAACATTTTTCTATTTTTATTTCATTTTTATATCATCGTGAATTTATATGAAACCGTTATAGAAATTCCAAGTAAACACGCGCTCGTGCGTATACACATGCAGTTTAAAACATGTGCGCAGTTGAACAGTGGCGTAGAGAGATTTGATAGTGATAAGGTAAAACGATAGTACAAAGCTGTGAGACACACCACTATGAATCGTAGGTACACTTATGTAGAAGCCAACCAACCAACCAACCAAGTTAGCCAATGATTATTATACCGAGTCCTTTCCGATATTCTCCCTTTCAATATTGCCGCCCATTATCGTTTCTCGCTTGTCGCCATACTATTGTCCTTATACTATTGCTAATGGTATCCACCTCTATTTTCTGGTCTCTCTCTCTCGCTCTCTATCTCTGTTTCGCGAACGCACATTGAGAATCTCACATATAACTGAAACCGGACGTCAATTGATACTCGCCGTTATGTACTCGCGCGATAGTATTACACATCCGTGACATCCAATTTCCAATATACATTGCATGCAACAAACATTATCTGATTATTAATCTTGTCTTTTTCTCTTTTTTTCTTATTATTTGAAGCTCAAGTATAAAAGACGTGTTTATAAGATGTTGCACTTGGATGAGAAACAATTGAAAGCGATGCATACACGAACAAATTTACGTCGATTGCTCGATTATGTTGCCAACAGTCAAGTAGAAAAAATAGCAAAGATGTGCAGCAAAGGATTGGATCCGAATTTTCATTGTCAGGAGACTGGTGGTAAAATTAAATTTAATATTTTTTCAATTATCCTGACGTTAATCGCATTAAATTGTGGTGTTTTTAATCTTCTTTTTTTTTTTTTACATTTTTTCTTATTTAATCATTTAGAAACTCCATTAACCCTGGCGACAACTCTGAAGAAACCGTCGAAAGTGATTATTGCACTGGTAAATGGCGGTGCGCTATTGGACTATCGAACGAAAGACGGACTTACGGCAATGCATCGAGCAGTAGAGCGAAACAGTTTGGATGCTGTTAAAACACTATTAGAACTTGGTGCAAGTCCAAATTACAAAGACACCAAAGGATTGACGCCACTTTATTACAGTGTAATATATAAAACAGATCCAATGTTGTGTGAAACGTTGCTTCATGATCATGCGACAATTGGCGCACAAGATTTACAGGGTTGGCAGGAAGTTCATCATGTACGTTAAAAATTTTATCGTGTATTCTTCATTCTCTTATTTGTTATTTCTGATTTTTTTTCCCTTCCCCATCAACTGATTGTATTAATTCTACTGTGATTATGCAGGCATGCCGCAACAACCTGGTTCAGCACCTGGATCATCTTCTATTCTATGGCGCTGACATGAACGCTCGCAATGCATCAGGCAATACACCATTGCACGTGTGCGCCGTCAACAACACCGACTCATCGTGTATACGTCAGTTGCTCTTCAGAGGCGCTCAAAAAGACAGTTTAAATTACGCAAATCAAACCCCCTACCAAGTAGCCGTCATTGCGGGTAACATGGAACTGGCGGAAGTTATCAAGAATTATCAGCTTGAAGAAGTTGGTAAGTTGCGGTGATGTAAAATCATATAATGAGATAAAAAATTATAAATGCACGGAATGTAAACGAGTTTCCCCCGTAGATTGGACAGTAGTTTTTTAAAAATAAAAATGCCTTCACAAATTCTGGAGCATAATCAAAATACATGACAATTTGCTCGATTTATATTCTAAATCAAAATAAAAAACAGAGAGAAATATTAATAATTCAAAAATAAAATACGTAAATTGATGGTGGGCAATATGTAGTATCGGTAAGATGCTGAGCAAAAGACTGACTTTGACGTACGACGACCGTGACTCTCCTCACCGCTAGATTCTCCTGAGATATCCGGCGTATATTGCTCTTACGAGGTAACCTCTCTCAGCTAGATCGATCGTTTGTAGATACATGTATATATATCTATTTAAACATATACATGTATATAAATATATATATACATATATATGCATAGTTAGTATGTATATATATTGCATGGTGTATGTGGTGAGTGCTTGGGCATGAAGCACGTGCACGCTTTCAGCTTACTCGTTAGATGTTCGTTAGAGAAATATATATCTCGTCGTTTCGTTTTTTTTTTTTGTTTGTCTTTGTTTTTCTTTTTCTTCTTCTCCTCGCAATGAGAATCCTAGAGGGAATCGGTTAAAGCGACTTGGTGGCCAATACCCGTGAAAGAAGTCAGATTGGCATTGAAAAGCAAAAAAAGTAATGAGGGTTGGAAGGGAGGGTGTTTATATATATTTATATCGTAGTACGATATCGGTATAAATCGATCTTCGGTGAAAAGGCACGAGGAAGTAATTACCAGCTCGTAAATAACTGTGTAAAATATCATTTGGTGGTGATGGTTGGGTATTTGCAACTGGAGCCTCTTTAGTATCTGAGATAAAAGTATAAAAAATATAAAAAAACAAATACATAAATAAAATATTATATGAAATTGATTATTTAGAGCTATGCGGATGAGATTAGTTTTGTATTATATATGCATATATTTATTATTCTTGGGTCGCGGCGATTATTTGGAATTATTTCATTTTTATCACAATTCGAAATGTCACGGAGAATATGATTAATACAAATAATGAAAAATTCACGCGATTTTAATGACAAAAATTAGCTAACTGTAAACGTGAACGATATGTTTATTTTACTGATGAACGAAAAAATGATTCAACGGTCCAAGTAAAACATCCTCCTATTTCCTCTTGTGTCTGTCTTTCTATACTTTTTTATTTTCTCATATTTTTCAATCAATAATCCATCACCGCAAATATCACCCAGTATTTTGCTAGCGTTAAAATTATCAGGAAATAATTACAAACGCGTACAAGACTATGACTGTGGATGTGTGTGTGCTTCACCGCTTCGTAAAATAATTCATAAAAAAAAAGCGAGAGAGAAAGAGAAAAAAATACCACCACTAACAAAGTAATTATGATCGTCGTTGTGCTAATGATGATTGAACCACAACCATATGTATTTTGTATAAAAACACGCGCGAGGGTGATCGTGTGTATATGTATGTGTGTGTATGCGTGTGTGTGAATATCAAAATCATGTGAATGGTAAAATTCTGAAGAGACTTTGAAGAGTACATATATTGGTAGTATTCTTAAAAACCTTGAGCACCAGGCATTGTAAAAAGTGAGAACAAATTATTATTAATGCAAATGATGTATAATGAATGCTATAAAGTATCAAACAAATAAAAAAAAAAACAAGAAATTACAAAAAACTACCAAGGTCCAAGAAAGTAGAATAATTACGGTGGCCTCCTGTTCTTTTGATCAAATGTAAATTAATATTGGCCAGTAAATTTTCCTGGACCTTGATAACACTAAGTAAAAGTAAATTTGTAAGGCTAAGTAAAATAATTAAATTTACTTAACCTTGCAACATGAAATTTTGCAGTACCATTTAAAGGCCCACCAAGCTACAATCCAAAACGACGTTCAGTGGCATTCGGTGGTATGACCACAAGCTGTTCAGCAATAAATCTAGGCACTCTCACCAGGATACCGTCCACAAGCGAAACATCAACATGTGGCACTTTAACAAGAACAATATCCGTCGATCAATATTCATCAGGAACATTGAGCCGATTGCCAATTAGTGAACAATACAATACGAGCATTGGGTCAGTTAGAATTCCGTCCGGCAATGAACAATACTCAAGCTCAAGTTTCATTACGAGAACACCGTCCAACGAGCAATACTCAAGTGCATCAATGAGTCGTGTATTGTCTGCTGAGCATCAGTATTCGGGAATGTCACTCGCTGAATCACATCACAGTAATTTGAATCGAGTCCCGTCCATAGATCAGACTCGCGTCGAATGCGGAACATTACAGAGAATACCGTCCGATCAGCAATTGGGTACGATTGCACGTGCACAACAGCAGCAACAGCAGCAACAATTGCATCAACATGATCAACAAATTCATCATGCCATGAGTAGAAGTGATCATTTGCAGAATACAATAAATCGAGTACCGTCCGAATATCAGACACCAGCGCTACGGGATCCAAATGCGAGGTGAGCATAAATTGTCTTTGCAAAAAAAAGAATAAACAAATAAAAGATTAATAAATTAAATTGGAGGAATATCACTGATTGCTGCATATGTTTTTTTCTTCTTATTTGTGCTTTCCACTTTTAACACTTGAATATTGCACACTCGACATCTATCAGTGTGTTATGACTTGATGGCACTCAGACTGGAAATTAATTTTCCTCATCTTTTCGTTTTGCCTCATGCTCAACTTTTTTTTTTCTATCGTAAATAATCAAATGAGTTGAATGGTGGAGCCATCAGTGATTTCGCTTCATGCAAAGACACTTTACGCTTGTCAAATAAAAAAGCGAACAAAAAAATAAAGAATTTTAATTAAAAATGAAACTTACGACGCGACTGTCGCAACAAACCAAATTTCAAGATCGCCGAACGTGGAGCACTATCAAAACTTGAGAATAGAGGGTCTTACGCGACTACAAGAGCATCGTATTGAGCTTCAACATCGCTTGGACATTCATGGACGTATGATGGAGATGCCGCCATCACCATCGCCAAGCAGCAGGAGTCTTGCACCTTTCAGCTCAGCAAGCTCCAGTCTGTCTGATGGCAGCAATCAACCTTCTGGCGAAGACTCGGCCAGCATCGTCACAGGTACACAAGTCTTTATTCATCTTTTTTTTTACCTCCAAACACTCAAATAAACAAAAAATAAATGAAATGAAATCCACCAAGATTTTGACAAATGTGAAATCAACAACTTTAAATCTTCTGGTGAAGATCACTGTAAATGTGTTTAAACCATCACCACCAAAAAGAAAAAAAAATAAGAATAAATGAATAAATTCCAAAGACAAGAAGACAAAGGATTTTATTCGCGGAATGGATGAAATAATATACATAAAATTTGTTTGTCTCAATGGGATTGTTGTGGTATTAGTGTTGATAATATAAATGTTTTTTTGTTTAATCTATCGCGATCATATACATTGTCATCCATTTAAAAACTCTCCTCTATTATTTTTCATTGTTATTCTTCCCATCGCATACATATTCTTAGCCGACTTAGATGTTTCCATTATTTCAAAAATCTTTCACTCATTTATTCATCCATCTTATGCTATATATTTATAAATATATAATTATTATAATTATAATAAATTTCCATTACCTTGAATTACAAAAAAAAAAAATAAATGACGCGGCTGTGCCAGCATGTATTTATGCAAAGTGTTAATGCCGAATTAAATTCAGCTACCGTGAATTTCGCGATTAGTATAAATAAAAAGTCGGGGACTAGCCCTTCATGTTAACAGTTTGTTTTTAAAGTGAAATAAAGGAAAGAAATGAATATATCGTTCAATTAAATTTTTCATTTGAATCAATAATTTCTCCACAGAATAAATTCATCAATATTATGCTTCATTTATTTTTCTTTTTGTTCCTTCTTCAACAGACAAGAGTCTTGGCGATACAGCATCAGACGTCATTAGTGACAGCTCTGGCGTTGGTACATCGCAATCTGACACAACAAACTCGATCTCCATTCCCGGTACGACAGTCGTCTGCGTTGAGAGTTATAACAGCGGTATTGCTGGACACTTAACCATCAACCAGGGCGATATTCTCGAAGGTAGAATCGATTTATTCGACATGTAAAAACATTGAAATAAATAAAAATAAATAAACACGAATAAGAATAAACATTTGCTATATATATATACTTACACACACACGAAATGAAACAGCTATGGATTCTTTTACGTTATGGCCATAAAATAAAACTTGTCTCATCGAGTGTCCGTTAACGATGAATAAAATGCAATTTTTTTTCGACTCCATTTAATCGAATAAAGTATAAAGAATAAATTAACGAATGCCATATGGGAAAGAGCCATCTCAAATAACTGTTTCTCGATATGCTACATCGCAATGCACTCCTTCATAACTATAATTTAATTGATAATGTGTCTGTTGCACTTTTGTTACTCAAGTCACTGGAACGACAGATTGTGGCCTACTGGAAGGCGTTCTACGAGGTCAAGGTACTGGATTAATTCCCGCACATTGCGTTCAAGAAGTACGATTGCGACACACCAATATCCCTATGGGTCCTCAACATGTACGTGAAGGACGAAATCGTGTGATTGGACGTCGGGAATCGCAGCAGCATAAATATTTTGCCACTGCGCCAAGATTGAAAAAACCGTGAGGAATCAAAAGTTTTTGTTTTTCACACGTTGATAAATTCGAATAGTATACTAACATTCAACAAAAATAGTATTTCCATGTTTAGCGTTACGTCTGAGCCAAGATCAGTCGTTTTGCACCGCTCCAGAAAAGGTTTTGGATTTATTTTGCGCGGTGCTAAAACCACTCCATCAAATTTATTGGGTCTAACACCAGCGGCACAGTATCTTGATGACGTTAGCCCAGGTGGTGTTGCTGATCTCGCGGGACTGAGAAAAGGAGATTTTCTCATACAGGTGAGGAACAAACAATAAATTAATTATAATTATTTTTAACCTATTCAACTATTGTTTGTATAAATGATTTTATTTAGATCAACGGCGAAGATGTAACGAGTGCTTCGCACGAACACGTAGTAGATCTGATAAGAAGATCAGGTGAATTGGTGAGAATGACAGTGGTATCACCAGTTGCGAACTTACCAAATTCACAATCGGCAGCGGCATTGCCGACTAGTCAACCAAATCAGAGACAATATGCGACATTACCGCGTAAAGGTAGTAATAATGTGCCAATTAGTGGTACATTGGGCCGATCACCGGCACCAATGCCACCAAGACGAGATCCCAAAACAACTCTGAGTGTCGGACGCGCCCGTGCTCGATCAATGGTCGCTGGATTAGGTAAAATTAAATGACACCCATAGTTAAATTAATTCGAATTTATCATGTGAAAAATTGTGAAAAAAACTATTTTATTTGCAATTTGAACAGAGGGTGGTGGTGAAAAAGATGATCGCGACGATATTGCATCAAGTGGAGGAAAATCAAGTAGCGCTGAGTCAATTCATATGCCGCAACAGCCATCAACTGGATCAAATACCGGACAAAATACACCAGTACAACCGCGAACTGCCAGTATCCGATCGCGACCAACGTCAAGTCGAATAACTGCAGCTGAACTCGAGGTAAAATATTTTCAATTCAATTCGCACGAATTATCATATATGCAACAAACAAACAATAATGAAAACAAACAAATTAGCACGAATACACGTGATATGCGCTTCCTTCCAATATTAAGCAATGTTTATACACGAATGTTGGTTACGACCAAGCACGATTATATGAGATACGAGCATATTCTGCATTGCTTCGATTACAGGAACTGTTCCAGCGTCAACAAGGCAATGATAGCAGTCAATATGGCACGTCGATGATGAGTTCTCACTTTCAGAGTGGACCAGCAACCAAATCACATCCGTCGTCGCCATCTAAAACAGGCAGAGTCTACGCGAGCGTCGCGGAAATGAAACGCAAGGGAAAAGTAAGGATTATAAATGAGAGGGATCGCTGAAGAGTTTTTCTTTATTTTCCCTCAGCGTAGAATTTTATTGGCTCGTTCACTTGTGAGGTGCTGGCGGGTTATAATCGTACATGGCTACTTATCGTCTTTTTCACACAAATTCTATTACCCATTACCAATATTTACTTGTTTACATTACTCGTTTCATTCAATTTCATTTTTGTTTCTTTCGTCCTCGTTGAAGCTAAAGTTTACTGAATATACCTTGAGTATTTCAATAGTCCAAATAGCCACTTTTCATTTAATCGTTCACACCGCTATATTATAAAGTATACTTGCTACAATTCGCCTTTTGACAATAATATTTTCAGGAGTAACGATAATATTTCAACCAAGAATATCCACCAACAATGTTATTTAATTTATTTAGATTACAAATTTTTTAATGCATGTACCCTGGTAATGGTGGCTATGTCTGCATGTTTGTTATAGTGCGGGCGTAATAAGCCAAAGGCGTGCAACAAGCAACGCCTCAAATGCAACCAGGAGGATGAGGACTACTTGTATTACTGAATTGATAATACCTTAGATTTACAGTACAGATACACATCCAGAATTATTAGCATGAGAGAGACTACAGGTGACTAGTAAGAAAAACAAAAAGAAAAAGCAAAAAGAATGAAAAATTCGCTTCTGGAATGAAAAGAAAAAACAAGTTCAAAACTAAACTTCAAGGCAATAAATATACACACACATACACAATGTGGCTTATCCTTCACGCTTGGTATAATAATTAATGGATTAATGAATATTTCCGTTGAATTATCAACAAAAATACAAACACCATCCACATTCCTATCATTGAATGATAAAACGTTTATGTCACACATCTAATCTCATTTAAAATTAAGCCATTCCATAATATTCGCACGCATTTTCTATTTAGTATACTATTAATAAATCACAATCATCTGCAGTATAGAATTTCTAATCAGCATAAATTATATTTGCAGTCGAGCTCGCGAGTACGTTTCTTTGGCGGTATAGGCGGCGGTTCAGATCTTCATCGGGACTTTCACAGTACACCCGATCTCAATATTCAAGGTCAATCATCAATAATGGCACCGAAAGGTCATCGGAGTCAAGAGGACGTGAATGCATTGACCGGCAGAAATGGTTTGCCTCCACCCAATCATCCACCACCACCACCACCCGTTGGACAAGTAATAAAAGTCAATGTCGGTGCCAATGTGCCTGATGTCGTAACGCCAGCGTCTGTTTACGATAATATGGCGCATATCCAACAAGTTAAAGGTAAAATAATGGTGAAATTATAGCTTATCGAACCGTTAAATGAATTTAATAAACAAAAAAAATATATATATAATTAATTGTAGAATTGGCGGCAGCGTCTTCTGACGGTGGCTACGGTGTAATGTCAAGTTTTCGACCGGCCAACAATGCCAAATTCTATGCGTCACCAGAGGACATGAAAACCGTTGGGTATCGTTCGCACAGTTTACCTGGAAGCACATCAAGAACTCACATAAGGAAATCCCACAGTTTACGAACGCCCAACAATAACACGACATTTAAACCTCCAAGTGGACAGCAGGCCACTAATGGTGTGGTGAACTCAAATAACGGTGCATTGAATGCCAGCAGTGGCAATCAGTATGCTCAGCCCTTGAAGACAAACCGTAGCCATAGCATAACTGGTGGCGGTCGTGAAACAAAGAAAAAAACCATAACCACAAGTTCATCGGCAACGAACCTCTCTGGTGTACCACCAGGACCACCAATACCCGAGCCCGACTACAGTTTATCCGAGTCTGATAATGAAGAGGACGATGAGGAGTTTGATGTTGTGGAAGCCGAGATTGCAAAAGAGCTTGAAAAGGCAGCGGCACGTGAAAAATTGGAATCAACACGCGAGACATCGGGAAATTCAAATGCGTCGGGTAGCAGTTCGTCCGGTAGTAGTTCATTACCGCATTCATTTAGCGTTGAGGAAATACAAAAAGTGAGGACACAACTTAAATCGTCAAAGAGTCATCCAAATGAATTTTTATTAAGTCAACAAACGCAACATCTCGTTGAAGACGGTGATAACAGTTCGAGTGGGGTGAGCTCTGATCAAGATGTTCCTGTTGGACCACCTACTGGTTTTGATGATTCGGTGCGCAATGAAAATGGGCAGTCAATTGTTACCGAGAAAGAAAATAATCCGAAGAGAATGAATTACAGTAGTGGTATGCTAACAAGACACGCAGTTAGTCTTGCCCAGTTACCACCGCCAATTGAGGCTGACGCAGAAGAACAGAATAATGATTTATTCGTACCACCACCGCCAGAATTTAATGCCGGACCGTCAGCTGGTAATGGTGGTGATGAGTTGGTTTTTGCACCACCGCCGCAATTTTGCGACAATCGACAACAGCAGCAGCAAAATCGAGTGAAAATAATTGGGGCGATACCAAAGGTGGGGAACAATCAAGTGAAACCGCCCACGGGTCGTTTGCACAGTCAGTAAATAAATGGAAAAAAAAAAAAAAAACAAAAAATAAAATAATAAATTAGAATTTTTGCAATTGGAAAATGAATCAGAGGATTTCTCCAGCAATAATCCACACCTCTAATATATTTTCACTTTTTAAAAACGAATCGCAGATAATATTGAGAACGACTGTCATGGCCTAAAATGATGGCGATATGAACATGAATTAAAAATAAAATCCGAATGTCTGAAGACAAAGCAATGTCAACACGTCGAGCTGGTTCAAAATATATCGTGCGTTAGTTCTAAGTCATAGATACAAAGGGAAAATGAAATGTTTAGCGCGTCCGTGCAAGTGTGATATACGTGTCTGATGCGTAAAATATAAATTTTAAAGTGCAATTTGATTTTTCATATTTCTATCCAACTCTATCCAGAGTGTGTGTTTAATACTTTTTCAAGTGACGATAAAACAAAAGAAAAACAAAACAAAAGGAATTCTAATAAAGAATAATATAAAATTCTGAATGCTTGTCATCCACGTCACATACATTCATTAATTGATGATAGATATTTATATATACACACACATATATATATAAATATATATATATATATATATATAATTAGAATGAAATCACAAAAAAAAAATTGTGCTTCGATATCATTATCGATGTCAACGCTTTATTGATGTCGTATAAATGATTTTGATTTAGTTTCAGTGCAGATTGAAATATTGCAAATATTTTGCGTTATCATAAGCACAATTAATTGGGATATACCATTATATAACTCGGTAAAAGAAATTTCTTGCTACGCAAGTTCCAAACATTTCCATCAAAATGCACAACTTCAATAAAAGAAATTGAAATGTCGCGGTTTGAAACCGAACTATTCTAATTACCATCAAATTAACTTCTCGTGATTAGACTTTTACCACTGCTCAAACGCCTAATTATGCAAAACTACTCACAAAGTCATTAGAGATTGTCTCTAGTTTTTAATAACGTATAATTATTATTATTATTATTATTATTATTATTATTATTATTATTATTATTATTATTA
>CAJUYH010001573.1:83895-94726 GCA_910591685.1 Galerucella tenella
CGAAAAAAAAAATACCCATGTACCCACCATACTCGGCTTGTAAGATAGACCATATTCCTTCCATTCTTTATAACCGGGCATCCACGTGAAACTGTGAGGTTTCAAAATACTATTTGCTAGTTTATTTTTTATGTTATTACTACCATTATCAATTTATTATTTGTTTTTCATGAGCCTTGAAGTGAATTATGCCCAGGGTAAAATGTCGAATATTGCAAGAATTTCACTCTACAACTGTTCACTTGCAATTAAATAATTTCTTGTATATATATAAAATAATTTTTTTTTTCTTTGCAACTGTCCTTCTGTTAATGTTGAATGATGAAAAATTTTTTTGGCTTGATGAAAGCCGACTGAAACCTCTCGGCCGCCCATTGACAGTAACTACAAAATATTTGTATATATCGTAATAAGCATTACTACATATTGATTATCAATTAATTAATTATTAACTACGTTTATTATTGATTACGGTAGGAATTAAGCAAATTCTCCACATGAACGTCCTTTCTAATCATTCTTTATATAAAGCCTTCGCAAAAAAAAAAAAAGAAAAAGAAAAAACAAACTGAGTTTACATTATCGTAAATAACCGAGTATTAAGTCGCTGCGCATATGAACTCGTTGTAGAATCGTAAATGAATAAATGATAAATGGGACAAGAAAAATACCAATAAAAAGTATCGCGAAATAATTGTTTTTTTCACGCTTGGACCAAAACTTTTAGTCATGTCATGTCACATTAAATCATCAAACAAATAAAAAATCGTAGAGATACATAATAATATCGATATTATATAAATACCACATCATTTTGTACATTGAGTTGTAAAAATTTGCTGTTAATTTCCCGACGATTTTCTTTTTTCATTATTCATTTACATCGAGCTCCGTGCGATTGCGAAAATTATAGTTACGACATTCCTGCCAAAAGTAATATAATAATATAACGAAATTTATGAAAAGAAAAAGTTGATATATGCACATGGCGTACGACCGTGTGAATAAAAATAAAATAAACGAAAGAAAAAAAGGACCCCGTTGAAACTGACATTGTTTATATGATTGTTTCAGAACCACAATTGTGTGTATAAATAACACAAAACCGCAAAAAATTATTACAATAGTTCATTCCTTCAAATTTATTACCATATATATAATTCAAATTGTTTTCAAAAGCGAAAGAAGAAGTAAGGACGACCGTAGATTATATACAAAAAAATGTTCTTCAAATATGAAAGAGAGATAACGAATTTATTTAAAAAAAAAAATATTGAACATAATAACCTACAATGAAAAAAAAAAACAAAAGTACGTACATTCGTCCCCAATATAGAATTCAATATAATATATTATATAAACACACACACACACACACACATAAAACTTACTTATGTGCTATAATAAATGTCTAAACAGAAAAAAAATCGCGGAATCATTGATAAAAGTTATGATCAGTGGATGCGGGAGACATGTTTAGAGAAGCGATGCAATATAGGCAAGAGCACTTTTTTTGTCAATGCTACCCATAAAAGTATTTAATTATATATGATAACAAAGTATATTATATATATATATATACAATACCTGAAGTTATTCTATATATAAATATATATTAGTTATGGTGCAAAAGTGTGTGTGGGGAGTTATGCGGCGGTGCAACTCACCAGATGGAGTGTGACCTAAACGTAATTGCATTGCGAACGACTGAAACATTTAATAACTAATTATTTTGTTAAATACTTTTTCCTCTGTCTCTCAGCCCTTCCCTATATCTCCCTCTCTTAGTCTATCTACCTATCTATCTATCTATCTATAACTCAATTTCCTTCCACTTTTTATTCATTTCACCACACCCTATTCAGTTACTTTACGTTCTCAGCCGTCTATTTTTTTTTCTCACCCTCTATCTTTTTATGTTAAGTAAGATGTCTATTGATTCGTGGCTACATTCTACGATTCTAATTATTATACCCACATAATTGTTAGTGTCTTTTGTATCATAGTTATTGTACTGTGAATTACAAAGTACATACTTTTTTCCGACGATGAATAATAACCGATCATGTTCACTTGACCAATTGCTGTAATTTACTTATCCTTAACCCTTATATCATTACTCATTATTGCTTTTTTATATATATATATATATATATTTATATGTTTTTTAGTTATCTTTATGAAGAACTATTCTGAGCATATCGCTCTAATGTTTGGAGATGCGACAATAACATATCATTTTGAGGACCGAGTGCAATAAACATCCAAGCTGCCATGGCCATACCGTCCTTTACCAATGTGATGTCTCTCCATATATTCAATTCTGTTGCAGTGATAATCATCGTGCTGTTACCCTGGAAAATTAGTAATGAAATACGATGATACATATGAATATTCATAACTGAATAAAATAATTGCGGTTTGTATAATACTTAC
The DNA here is from genome assembly GCA_910591685.1 of Galerucella tenella. Taxonomy (NCBI): domain Eukaryota; kingdom Metazoa; phylum Arthropoda; class Insecta; order Coleoptera; family Chrysomelidae; genus Galerucella; species Galerucella tenella. Next base: position 86,332 of record CAJUYH010001573.1, read on the forward strand.
GTCTACAGATATATTTGTGGTATTTTGGTAATTTAATAACGTGAATTTATCATCAATCTTCATTGTTGCTTGATGCAAAAAGAATACAGTAATATATAGCGGAATGGATATAAGCGCTTTGGCATAACTGAAATAAATCTCACGAAAGTGTTGCATATTCAAATGTGCCAAGTCAAATCTGAATTTAAAATAAATTGTATGAATAGAATTAAATGGAATAAACGAATATAAATGAGTTATTGGATTATTGGAAGGTGATTTACTTACTTGTCAAAGGCGGAAACGATGCACATAACAATTAGGAATGAAAATATATTTGTATACAATTCAGAAATATGTGAATAGTCACCGATGAATTCGTCGAAGAGCTTGAAATATGTTTGAATCTGAAATATTTCAATAAGAAGAAAATATATTGCAGATTATATTTAATTGCAATGGATTTCAAATTGAAAATAAAATGTGACGTGAAAGTTATTCCTTTATGACAACTAATTATACGTACAACAAGAAAGTGCATAAATGCCATTCCAGCCAGAAGACCTTGATAAATAAGTCCAACATTCTTCCATACCTTTTGCGCCAATATTGTAACTTTTATCGGATACATAATAGTTTCTCCCGTGTCATTATCATGATGACCTCGTGCAATACGTTCAGAGGGAATCTTTACCGCACTGAAGCCATTTCTACCTTGGACATAAATTGTATCTGTCGTGAGTTGCGACAACACAACTGGCTCTTCGTATTGGTTTCGTGAATTATTTTCCTGTGCTATTCTCAAGATTTCCGTAATTGGTACTTCATTCTGATGACCACCTCCACCTGCGAAGTTAAATGAAAAAATATTTTATACATTGTATGTCTCCTCGCATGTAAAAATTCTTTTATTCAAAGTCTAATTTTTTTTTTATTTTTCTTTTTGTTTTAGGTATGTGTGGTAGGTACCTCGAACGCGTTCTCTCTTCTTATTCACATGTCGATTACTATCACTATATTCTCTTCTTCTTGGTGACGAAGACTCACGTCGTTTCATAGAAGACCAATCCTCGTCAATGTCCTCTTCATTGTCTTCCCGAGTCGATGAAAAACGTTTATCTTGATTTGTCCGTTTTCTTTTCGCTTTTCGACGTTTTTCCCGTTTATGTAATATCGCAGTGCTCGTTGCGTTCTTACTCTTGACATTATCATGATCGGAAGGATTTTCGTCGGTTCCTTCTGGACTAAATGAACCTCTTCTGAGGTGCTGTTTCGTGACTGCCAATTCGTGAGAATTTTCTTCATCATCAGTGTCATCTTTTGCAGTGTGTCGATTGTTATCACTACTTACAACTTTCACATTGGAATATCGCAATCGTGATGTTTTTGCTGGTGTACTTGTACTTTTTGGATATGTTTCGGGTTTAATTTGAAAATCGTAGTCTGTATAGTTTTCCGATTCAAACGATGATTGATTTTTATTTTCAAAATTTCTACTCAAGCGTCGGCGCTCTCGTGAACTTTTGATATGGTCCATTCATAAAAATCACTAAAATTACACTATCAAACGATGTTTTATTGCCGCATTGAACCAACTGCATGTTGCTATAGTAATTGCTTAGCAACGGCCTTGTCCATTTGTTGTGCATAAATTCATCTTGACAGCAATAACTCCATTCGCCGTCATATTCAATTTGATCCTGCCAATAATGTCGCATAATTCAATGAAATTCGAGTTTTTATTTCGCATTTTCACATGAAATTCCAACGATGAAATATATTTTAAATACTATTATTTCAATTTTTATAATGTTTAATTGCACTGGTTTAAGTCAAATACATTCTCTCACGGAATTGTCTATTGCTGCCACCTACAGGTTCAAAAAGTTCATTTTGCCTTTACACCATTTTTAAATATACTGCTTTATTATGAGATACTAAATTTAAAAATAATATAAAACGGGACTACTTTGTTCATTAAATATTATCATTGTTATGTGAAAAACTTTATTTCATGTATTATGAAGTATCCAAATTGAGAATAATTATTTTAACAAAAAGAAATGAGAAGGATCATAACCTAAATTCGTACAAAAAGTATGGCTGATTAATGATGAAAACGGCAATAAATGCGCTGTCATATTATAATATGTGTGTATCAATTCAATGACATACCAGTATATAATTTTATTCGATAAACAGTAATAAAAAAATATATTTGTAATAACTCTATTAAGCAAACATTTTTTTTTACTTTTAATTTAGTATTCAAAAATCTGGTCCAAAAACCTGTAATATAACATACTATACTAGTACTACTATGCGTGAATTTATTATGTACATAATAATAATAATGGCATGCACATATTTTGCGATTGACTCTATATAGAAAAATAATAATAATAATAATAACAGACATCAGAATGAATTCACCATCTCTTGATCACCGATACCAATAAAATGATACAGCATATTTCTCAAAAATTCGTTGCACAATTATTATTAATTTCTTTAATAATTCCCACCCGATGCATTAACTCGCTATCATACATATTTACTTGATTGTTGAATAAAAATTATTCATATAATGCCATAAACCGATACAATCTCCAATTACAAATCTACCAAAATTCATTATTCATAAATCCATTCTCTATCAAATATCGTTTCAAGCCATTAGTCCACTTATTCCTCAACTTTCTCTTCCTTTTTGTTTTTCCTCATTTTAAACATTAACATACCTTCACATCTTAAAAATAATATTTTTGGTCCATAATAAAATATTGCTATACATTGCTATACGAGTCCGACATTAATCATTGTCTTTCAACACGTGCAATTTGCATAAAATACGCTTCTATTAAAATACCAACAATGCAAAATTTTCTTCCATGAAAAACCGTATTTAATTGCCCACAAAAAATACTCTACCTCATTTGCGAATTAATTAGACAAAGGAAAAAACTCGTAACAAGACACATCAACATTTAAGACAATTCGTCAGTTCGTTTTCTCTCCTCCTCGACACGTTGTCGCGTACGATTAAAGGCCTCTGTTTTCAAAAAATCTACAGTTTTATAGACCGTATTATTTGGTGGTGATTGCGTTGGTGGCAATGTCGACGATGCAAAACTCTCCGTTGCTTCCAAATCCAAATCCAAATATTGCAAAACAACCAATCGACGACTGGACGCCGGAATAAATGTATTATGATCTTGATAATAATATATCTGCATAAATAACAAACAAAATTGAATGATAGATGTGTAATTGGTAAACATTTATAATAAATTCGTTAACATACCTCTTCTTTGTCATCAAGTGCATTATTATCCTCGTCTGACGTCGAATGATGTCGATTAGAATGCCCATGAGTTGGTGGAGTAGGACTCGGTGCTGCGCGCATTCTACCTTTTCCCGGTGGCGAAGCCAACTGCAAAGGTCCTACTTCATCCCAAATACAAATCAACAAAGCAATAAATTAACAAAATCAATAATGATGAAAAGTAAAATAACCAAATATAAATGCAGGTGGAACTCACCATCGTTTGGTAATTTATTCAACGACGGTTTCAATTTTCGATTAATACTAGGTGGCTCGGCCGGTGAATGTTCAGCTGAACTCATATCAGGAACGGATAAAATTGGTCCAGGCGATGGTTCATTACTGATAATAGACATTGAATCACTTGTTTTTCGTCCGGGTTTCAATTCACGGTACACAACTGGCGGCGGTGGGGCAGCTATTGTTGGCACACTGTTTGTCGAATCTTTGATAAGTGGACTTGGCAAATTGGAATACGTCGCGGTGGTTGAACTTTCTGAACGTGGACTTGATGGTTCGACATCATGAAAATCATATCGAAAAACGCGATCGTCAATGATAGACGGTGCTGCATTGCTGTAACAGTGTCTTGATGAGCGACCGCCAAGTGTTGCGGTATCAATACTTGATACACTTGTACCAAGTTGATGTGAACGTGGAAAATCATATGTTTCATCGGTAATTATTGTGGTCGCTGGCGTAGAAGGCGCTGGGGTTGCCGGCGTGGTAGGTTTTGAACTTTCAGTTGCGCCGTCCAAATTTAAATAATTGTGTCCGGGATTTTCGGGTAACATGTGCGGTGGTTTTGGTGGTCGCGGTGGCGCTGGTAACGTTTCATCATTTGGCGCCGAATCAACAATTCGCAATTTACCAAATCGTTTTCGTACACGCCACGAGCCTATTTCAGCGTCGCTTGTTAAGTGCGACGGTCGCGATTCACTAGACGATGGAAAGGTTTCCCAATTGACACTTGGTACTGGCGCCGACCATTCATCATCGGTAAATACACTTTCGGCGTCAGTGGTGGTTGGCGAGCGTGGCGGTGACGGTGCAAGCTTTCGTGGCGCATCGTAATGCTCGGGACCGTGGCTCAACGCTGAATTTAGAGAGCTCGTGTCGGTTAAACGTCGTCCAGATATACATTCACTAATGGGAATATAGGGACCTGAAATTGTGCTAGTGGGTGATATTGGCGGAGATTCTTGAGATTCAAATTGAAAGACTGCAATGAAAAATAATTTTAAAAAAATATCGTAATATTTAGAATATACAAATATTATATATTACAGTAAATGTGAATAATTACGATGTTGCTCCTCGTCCTGAGTATACGCCTTTAATCCACAAACTTGACATACCGCATCCACCCATTTGTTCATGTCAGCCTCACTCTCTGCCACCAAATAATATATTCTCTTTGGTGTTTTTACATTAAACATGTACTGATATTTTTGTTTGCGATTTTCAAATCTCAAACCAGAATCCACCTTTAATACGAAAAAAAAAAACAGGCAAAAGAAGAAGAAATAAAATTAAAACAATCCATTTATTGAATAAAAACAAATAATGTTATTTATAAATAATTGTAAAGCAAAATGATCTATACCTGTTCACACTGATCCAAATCAATGTGTCCTTTGAGCTTACGACATCGTCGATCTGTGTAATATTCCAAAAAATATTGTCCTGGTAATTCACCACTATGTCGCAACGCAAACCAACGTTTTCTCCATCTCTGCAATAATATTAAAATGCCATTGTTGTTTCTCCGTTTATTCATTGACAATATACAAAATTGTCAATGACAATACTAACCTCATCAATGTAAACAATGAGTATATATATATATATATATATATATGTGAATATAATGGATATATAGAAATAAGTACTTACAGCACGCCAAAGTTTTGTCGGTGGTGATTTAATGAGCCATCCCTCGTGGACAATTTCCTGAGATGTTTTGAGCACCTCCATACCTGGACACCTTTTGATACTTTACATGCAGTGCTCTCGCGTCAAAATTTCATCCATGCATTGTCTCTTGTGGACCAATGAGTATCAAGTCGACGACACGCACGACAATTGTACATAACTATATACATAGCGTTCATCTATTTTTGGACGACACCAACGCATACCGACCAATCTCAGTTACACGAATATAACACACCCGTTGAGTGATCTCATCTGAACGAGACACAACTGTGTTACTCTTTCTCGTTCGTTTGATGTTTTACAAATGCTCTCTAATATAAAGTGACGAGACTGAGTCAAATAGCGACACCATCGGATATTTCAGAACCATACTTTCATTTTTCAGAACACAAAGCATCCAACACTCTGTATATTGGAATACCACCGCCATTTTGAGTATTGCATTCGCAGTTTCATCAGTATATTTCTTTTAATTTCCCACTCACTACAACTTTTAATATCCAAACATCCCAATCTATTGTTGCTGTAATTCATTGCAATAGTATTTTTACAAACATTATTATTCACACTTTATTACAATACTTATTGATGAACGCGTAGTTGTATAATTTTAAATTTCCCGCGTATTTATTTCCAGAGCGCTGTTGAATATGCTGTAAAGGTTATTGTGTGCGTGAGATAGAGAAAGACAAAAAATATCCCAGCTGATACTCGCACACACACACACATATGTACAATTATCAATAGATATAATTTTGTTTTTGCCCTTCTATCATATTAATAAATTCCGAATTATAGTAATGATAACACTTCAAGCTAAATAACCTGAAAAAATTATGAAAAAAAATTCATAAATATCTCTGTTGTATCTGATTAACGTTATTTCATTGCAATGACTTCACATCGATATACCATTATATCCAACACACACACATATACATCAGCTTTCAATTAAATATATATATATATATATTCGTTGTCTGGATTGCGTGAGTTGGGTAGACGCTTTTTTTTTCACACAATTCAGTCAACTCCTTTCAGAGTTTGGCCATTCATAAATTCTGAAGCAAGCTGCTCAATCTATATTTGAATGAACGAAACAAGTTGCCATTACTTGACTAATAATATTCTACAGCATGCAAACAAATAAAAAAAACTCTATCTATAAACATTGTATATATATTTATACAATTATTGAAGTTGATACACTCGTTTTTTTTTTTTTTTTCAGATAATAATTCTGACAATGCAATGAGGAAAATAATTGAAATTCAGCGGGTATTAAAAAAGAAGAGGATCGTATGTATTGTCACGATAGATTATTCACTTCAATGAACGTCATCAGCACATTCTCAAGATAACATATGGCAGATTGGTTGTTTGAAACAAGTCTTTGATGACAGGAGACATGTGGAGAAGCCATTGAGCACAATGTTGAGATCAAGTGTCGCATGTCTTTGCAGTTTATCTATTCTCTGCTCTGTTAACATATAATACAACAGGAGATCATCTTGTGTAAACATGCATGCATGTTTGTATTGTATTGATGTATTGAAGAATTTTATGAATTAAATTTAGTTTCATGATGAATAATAGACAATGAATACAGCTGCGATAATAAATTGTCGTGTTTCCATATGACACATTGGGATTTGCTGGTAATGCTGATGCTGAAAAAAAAATTATTATCTCGTTGCTATTTCATTGAAAAGTTTGAATGCTTGTCATGTCTGGAGGACCATCATTATAATATGAATCACATGCAAATGTGAGTCATTTAATTCCGTGAAACAACGTCACGATAACTCCAGGCCATTATAATAATATATAATGTATATCTATTTATGTGATTTAATGTCGTATCACAATGTGACTATAATCAAGTGTAACAATTTGCAATACACTTTTTAAATTCTATAAATGTTCATTTTATCATGAACAGTTTGATGAGTGCAGCAGTCGTATCCGGATTATCATACATACGTTATCAAAACATTATTCTGACATCAAATATATGGTAAATGTGTATATAAAGAGCGGAAGTATTTGATAACATTATTGAAATGGAAAATTAAAATTTTCCAAGTAAATTTTTCTTGTAGAAAACACCAATTTAAATTCTCATAATCAAACATGCAATAGAACATTGTTATGCATATATTGTATGTTGATTATGAAAGAATTGCAATATATATTGTATACAATGCGACGTTGGTCATGTTGTTTTGTATATTTAGGGCCATGGTAAAGATTTTTTCTTGAATAATTTCGTCTAGCCGTTTTGTTGAATTGCTAAATTAGAGTTGATTCATCAGCATGCAAATTATCTACACTACAGTTATTGTAAATGTATATGATGTATATATATACATATACATCAATTACATTGAAAATTCAATTTGACGGTGGGGCGGTATAAAGTTTGCATAATTTATTGTATAAAATCAATAAATGCCTTGGCAATAATACTACTAGCAGACAGCTATCAATAAGTGATTCTTGTCAATTGTACATTATAATAATTATATATCGTGATTCATACACACACATAAATATATATATATATATATATATATATATGTGTGTGTGTATAATAAGTTAATTTTTTGTTTCCGTTTTTTGTTTGCGAACTTACGTTATTAATAATAAATATAATAAGTGGTTGATTTTGTCAATATTTCACATCGGGCGTAAATTATTATTTCGTTAATCGACAAATTGTTTTTTTTTTCTTCATCCACATTGTCCACAACAGCACATCTTATACACAATTATAACGTTCAATCTTACATATATATTTTTTAATTTATATTTATATTTAAGTTTATGTATATTTATATATATAGTTATTCTATAGACTAGTAATAATAATATAGAATTATACCTATAACGGAATATAACTTTCATTTATATATCTGTATTTTTTTTGTTTTGTCTCTTATTCATTTGCCCCATTACATTCAGTATGAAATGACATATTTTTGTTCTTTATTCATTATTTTTTCTACTGCAAACCAACGAGGTTTGTCATCTCCTTGTCATATCTCTCGTTTGCTCACCCATTTGCGACATTTGTCATTTAAGAAGGGCCATGAAGGAGCATGGAAGAGTCTTTCCAGTCCATATATTCAAAAAATATCGCAAAAAAATTCA
>CAJUYH010001574.1:0-47687 GCA_910591685.1 Galerucella tenella
TTTTTCTAAAATACATACAGTCTTTTCTATGAACCTAAAACTGACAGACGAACGTAGAAGTTTTGTATATGAATGTAAACGCGATGCAGAATTTAATGCCTTTTCTACCGCTTTCAATGGCGTTTTCAGCGATTTTTATCATGAAATTACAACTTGAAGAGACTGCAAGCACAGTGACATAGGAGAAAACTGAAAAATGCCCCTTTCCATTGATGATGAATAAGAAATTAACATGATACCATCGAAAATTTGCTTTTTCATCTATGAAAATTGATGAATTGTAATCTTATACAGTGCCAATGATATTATTTTCATTTAAAATATTGATTATGAAATATTAGAATTTCCATTAAAAAGAAAAAAAAATATATATTTCAACAATATACTAGTCATATATTACTCGTATCACTTCTAATGTATAATTAATGCTTAATGACAATTTAATTGAACTTTTATTGCCTCCTTGAATATCAACATTTGAACACATGTGTATAATTAACCATCACTGTACTCTCTATTCGAGTATAAATTTAGAAAATCAATATATTCCTAACAAATACGATGCATTTTCACTCATCACCAATCAATCAAACGAATATTTCACTTCTATTAAATATCCGCACAGATGTATACTTTGAAATATGAGGAAAGTTACATATGATGTGTAGATAGACCCATGGGAATAACTGAAGTGAGTTACATAAAAAAGTATATGCAAACTGTATACCTATATACCTATATAACTTTTCCCAATTTTGAACCAAGCCTTCATGAGTTTAATGTAAACATATATATATATATATGTATATATGTATATTCACATAGCTCGAAGCACTTATTACTTTTTGCTAGATATATTTCCTCTTTGCCTTTCTAAATCCTTTATATGTATACAGTTAAGTATATACTACATAGCCCATGCAATAATCTACATCATCACAAATGTCTTTGATCACCATAGTAATAATGATAATTTGATCACAACAATCATCATAATATTATATAGCGATAAAAATGACGATGTGATAATAACGAAGTGCAAGTTGAAAACACGACCGCTAATACAAATATACATGTAATCATGAAAATTTGTAGAAAGTCAACATTGTATTATGGTGTCACCCCGGAACTTCCAGTAATATTCAGTATTATATTTATTCTTTATATAAATCTTGAACAAAAATAAATCACAATAACGTCAATGACGAAGGTAAATAAAGTGTGACAAAGGCCTTATACATGCCCGAGTTCTTATCATAATTGTAATAAATGTAATATAATGTAATAAATGAAGCTACAAACTCATGAAAAAGAAGGGACATGGAAAACACACAACATTTCATCTTATCTCGCCAAATACACACCATTGTATATCGTCATTTTTCACATAGAAATAAAATACGACTGTTAGTAATGGATTCATTATTTACATAATTATTATATATCAAAAGTATATACATATAGATAATTATAAAGTTTATAAGTATATCATTGAAACTGGTTACATTACTCTCGTTGAAATACGCGTATAACACGAGTCTTGGAAAATGAAGATATGATAGGTATATAAAATGTAGTAATTATTTTGCAAGTACTTCTTAATGTATATCTAAATGCAGGAGGTCGGTTTATAATTACCAATTTATTGCTCTCATTTCACATAGAAGTTTATAAACTTTATTAAACACTTTTTTAATATATGTATATCCCCGTATATTATAATATGAAATAAAATGAATTCAATAATGTTTCATATTATTTTGATGAAAGGCAATAGGATTTGTTAAAAGAAATTTTATTCGGTTTAACAAACATCATTAATTTATATTGTAAATGATATATAGTAGATGTTAAAGAAATATTGAATTATTATTGTGTAGTAAACGCATCGAGAATATAATCAATGTGTATATCAAAATCTCCACAAGATAGCAGAGTAACGTTATATATTACAAATGTGTATACATATGTATTTATAACAAGTAAGATATCCTAGGAAGGTTATTGACCAATACTCTCATCTTATCATAAGAAACGAAATACTATATTCCTTAGAATTATGTCCGCTGATGATAACATACATATGTGTTATAATAACCAAATGATTTATATCAATTGGTAGGAGATGTCGCTAGCAACTAACTATGTGTAGGGATCTACATATAATCAAGTTGAAATAATAATTGTGATAACACAAGTTACGTATAATCTATTCACTTTATTCTATCAAAGTTTGGTCAGATATATATATATGTTTCACGTGTTTCACGTGTGTGTGCGACGACCGTTTGAACTAGAAGAAGGAGTCTATGCAGACAGAGATGCCGGGTCATGGGCGAATGGCGTCCTCACTTAGCGGCCATTAAACGGGCGCGCAGTATATCCGTGTGAGCCATTGGCACTCCCCAAGTGGGGCACAAAATAACAACGCAAATGGCGCTTTCATCACCCGACAAAGAACGCATGAATATAAACATTCGTACAAATATACAAATATTTTGATCAAAAAATATATATTTGTATGTATGTAGGAATTAAATATTGGCTATCTATACCCAAGTTATAAGCCAAGTGATATCCAATGAATGTCCAAGTAATAGTTACACTGTGTATAAATGCACTCATGATTTAAATATTTCATTGGCAAATCAGGATTATGATATATGAGTTGGCTCATTGGTAACGCATTCGAATGGTGTTTGAATGGAAATATTTTTTCTTCCTTCAATACATTGACAATAGCAGATTTTTTATCATTTCTTATGTCTTTGACATAATTCGAAAATTCAATTTTGCAGATGTATGTCATAAAGTTCCGTTTCTCAACAACAAAACATAATAAAGGGCAAAATATACCAAGAAAAGAACTATATAAGTATGTTTCACGTTATGAAATGAACAAACAAATATATACACTGCATCTTGCAAAAAATGACCGTCGAGTAGTATGACAATATTTGGAACCATCCTGAATCCGAATTTCGATGTTATATTCAAAACAATACAGCACTTTTTGAATCATTAGTTAAGTACGAATGGCGAATGAGCGAGCAGTATTTTGCCGCCATAGATATGAGAGAGGGGGAAGTCAGAAAAAAAACTCTGAATACGACCCGAGATGAATGTTTCAAGAGTACCTTGGGTCCTACGGTTATTTCCTGACACTAGATGGGACTTTGGCCCTTTTCCACAACTATTACCCGTCAAAATTCACTGACCGAAATGGCATAGAATGTCCTATATATACATAGATAAATAGATAAATAGATCATTTAGATAATCTAGACAATTCAGATCATTTAGATAATTTAGATAATTAAGATAATTTAGGTGAGATAAGTGCCGTATCGTTTTCAATATAACATCGAAATTCGGATTCAGGATGATCACAAATATTGTCATACTACTTGACGGTCATTTTATGTAAGACACGGTGTATATACAGAAGGACTCGTTGTTGTAGACATGAAATAAAAAAACAATAGTCATTGCTCAATTTCTCAGCAGTTTCTCAATTTTAGTCAAACTATGTTTTACATATAAATAAGATATAAAAGTTATCACAGCGCGAAAATAACAATTTGATACATATGATGGCATATGATTTTTTAAACATATAATTTTCTTTTCTCATTTATTACAAAGTTTTCAATTTAATAGATTTATACTATATGGTAGCTTTATATTGGCAACTAAATATTTTTTATAGTATATTTTCTCGATTAAATTCAGAACAAAAAAATGAATATTTCACGTGAAGAACTGATCGCGTGATAGCTCGAACACCAACCCGAAACTGCTACCGATAAGCCGTTAGCTACATTGGTAATAGATTATAAAAAGGTTGTATTGAAATTTGCATTGCACTTGTAAATAACTTGGGTATCACAAACTAATTGACTATCGCTTAGATATTACTTGGGATTGAGATAGTAAACAGAACAATAGTTATACATTCAAACATTATCAAGGATATTTATATATTATTGCGTAAATTTATTTATACAATCATTTATTTTCGGGCTAGGTTTCAATGGAGTGATGGATGCGCCAGTAGTGCGAAATTTTGACGTCCTGTTCGGTGAGCGCCAATGCCTCACATGTACACGGTTTTGCTATGCGGTAGTGTGGGCGCGCGGGCATATGGAAGGGGAAATGGGCGCCCACGACCTGGCATCTCTCAGTCTATGTATGTAGTTTCAAGCCATGGCATTGTGAGGTGCCAATCGCACTTACTTCATGGCTGCCAACCCCAAAACTTTACATTTCTAGATATTAGTGTGTGTAGCTATATGTATCGAGTGTTGTATGGGTCTGATCCCCACATATGAATTTTATAAATTCACCATATGTTTTTTATCACTCTAAAACAAGTTACTCAATGATAATATAGGATATCTATAATTTTATATTCAGAGTAAGCGATCGAAATACACGTACACATAAAATAAAGTCGTTTGCTTCATCATTTGTTTTACTTTATCAATATGTGAAAAGTACAATGATTGTGAAACGAATATGATATGTTGATGTTTTAAATTGGAATAGATCCATAGAACTTTACTGATATTCTCAAATAGGTTATCAAAGTAAATAATAAATTTGAGTAACATACAATCAATGAAATAAGTGAAATAGGCAACTCAAAATGATGACAAGGTATCGATAACGCTAAGAATTGAATAGAGAAATATTGAGATAACTATATAACAAGGTTGTAAAATGGGATCAGAGCAAAGTTCGCAAACTAGTGGAGCACAAGCCGGACCATCAAGAGTTGGCCAATTGAGAAGAGGCAAAAGTGTACCAAGTCGTGAGGTATTACCCGATGACACCCCACCGAGATCAACAAGTCCTGGTCCAAGTATCTGTTCTGACTCTGATCTACCGTATATATCATATACAGTAAATCAACCAATTGGTGATTCTCCAAAAATGAATAATAAACAATCTCAATTAACGAGAGGCAAAAGTTTTGGTAGTTCTGAAATGACAAGACGGAAATCAAGTTTGGGCATGAGAAAACCGGCTTCAGGCAAAGTACACAATATTGTTATTGTAAAACCAGCTATTTCTGACCCTGCTGCTGATAAAGATCCTGACCTAGTCAAGCTACAAAGTATACCTATGTTTTTGCCAATAATGCGAGGAACTTTGAATCTACCACCGGGTGTACGTGATCCAGAAATCCTTGAAAGACTTGATCCTATTGGCTTGTTTAATTTATGCGCAAGATATCAACATCATCTTAATGCTAATGCGCAAATGATAGCTACTGAACAGTCAGCACTTTGTTTGAATATTGACGCCGAGGTCAGTAAAATATTGGCACAAGCTGTGGAAAAACACAAAAAATTCGCCAAATTTGCTGATCATATGAATAAAGTTCATGAACTTAGTCGATTATTGACAAAGTGTCATATGCAACTTAATCAAACACTCGAAAGCCTTGAGACATTGAATAATTTGCTACCCATTGATGATCGTTTAGAACCTTTTGTTTGGACAACAGGATAAAATTACTCAATATAAGTAAATACAGTTGTTCATGCTGGAAAATTATACTCATAATTGTATTATATGTATTTATTTGTATATGTTATGTCTATATATAGTAAAAATATTATTTCAATTTGGGATTGTACAAATATTATCGATTTAAACTGATTTTCGAACTTTCAGTAACTTATATGCTGCTATTATGTCGTTTTGTTGTTTATCCAATATTCGTCTCTCTGCAGCAGGTAAATGTTTTCGTTTACCCGTTTTATCTAATGACATTGACTTCGAAGCTTTCAATGTGCCTGTTTCGTCTGGGAATAACGAGCGCAAGAGTAAATCCTTAGCCGACTGTAAGAATTATTTTATGAAATTATTATTAACAAAATATCAAATAGTAATTACTTAAAATTGGTGATGAGTTTACCTAACTCAACGTGAAAAATATAAAGTTTATGGAATGAAAAATTTAGAATTTTAATGGTTCACTGTGTATTGTTTCAACAAGTTGTTCATCAAGTGAGTCATTGCGAAATCTCATTTAAATTAATATGTTTCTTTGAAACTATCTCAATTCTTACTCATTGGATATCAATTTTCAATTTTATATATATATTAATGCGATTATTTTGTTGTTTACATGATTGCTAATTAATTTTGATTAATGAATAACTCAAAAACTAGACTACAAGACTCTACCATCACGTTAAATGGATTATAAACAAAATTTGATGAAGAATTATCGTACCTTAGGGATTATTTTATCAGCTTTCGATGGCTTTATTTTAAGGTGAGGTGGTGCATGGGCCACATCACCAAACGCTATTTTTTCCTCAATTGGTTTAAATTCGTCAATATTATTTTGTAATTTTTTCGCTTTTTTTATATCCATTTTTTGCTTTCGTTTTTGGGCCTTTGTTAATTTTGGTTGAATCACCTTTTTTTTTTTCTTTTTTACATTTTTATGTTTCATTTTGAGCTTCATCAATTCATCAATTTCATCTTTCGACGTATTTTCAACACCTTCCACCTCCCCTGTCTCTGCATTTCTTTTAATTTGTACATTAAATTTCTTTTCAAAATTAGTTTCGTTAACGAAATTGTGTGTTTCTCTGTTGACACGATTCCAAAATGCATACTTGGATTCATTAGGTTTCTGATTAAATATAGGAACAGATTTTTCCGGTCTAGCATTTGGATGGAAATTTCTGTTATTTTGACTTTCCAATGTTATCAATTTGTTCTTCGTTCTCTTCCTGTTCTTCTTTTTCATCAACGATATTTTTCCCGACTTGACTGCATTTTTCAATTCAATAACTCGCTCCAAACTTTTTGGTATTGTCTGCTCATCTATATTCTTCGGCGGTGCATTGATTTTAGTCTTCAATCTGAAAAAGAAATTATAATTCGTATGACACTGTTATCATTATCATCATTAACACCTCATGTATACCATTAAGTATAAAATAATTTATGGATAATATACAGTACTCAGCCCATCGTTGTGCATGCTGTTTCACAGGATCCTTAATACCTCGGTGTTTTGCCCCGGGAATTTTCCTTCCCATATTCACTAATGCACTTTTATTTATTTGACGTTCCCCACGTGCACTAGTCGACTACATAAATATATGCATCAATGCTCATGTGACAACAGTATCATACAGTGGCATGTGGGTTGTTACTTCCTATACTCCCGGTGTTAGAGAAAATGTTTGTTTATTTGCGCGGGCTCTGATTGGTCAACATTACCATTTATAGAGAAAAATGCAGCCAATGATACACCGTCGCATAGTCCCTGGTATTCGCTGCCAACAGTATAAACTAGAAATCGTGACATTCAGAATATCTACTTTATCAACGGTTGGAAGGTCGATATTTTACTTTAAATGAATAAGTTGCAATAATAGAATATTTTTTTCATATTTTCGAATCAATCATGAAATGTCACTAATCTATAACAAACCGTAATCAAAGTTGAATGCAATTCATCATAAATTCGTTGCAAATATTTAGTGTAATATATCTATACTATATGTTGACATAACGCTTGATATGAAAAAATATTTGATGTACACAGACTTCGACAACATTTGAACCGAACATTCTTTAATATACAAAATATTTTTGTTTGTTTCATGTAATTTAACTTTTTCTGTTTATTTTCTGCATCACTATAACATTTTACAGAAATTATGCATGTAATGGGGTTATGTCCACTTGTAGTGAGCAAGAATGACGACATTTTCTCGAGTTCTTTTCGTTAGCACCATAAATATTTAAGTTTTCGAAACTAATAAAACCATCAATTCGTACATGTTCATAATTTTTCTTTTTTGAAAAATGACGACAACTTTATCGAAAAATTCATTTTTTAAAGTACCGAATTTTCGGTTTTTACGTTTTTTTTGTTCTATTCTTCAATAAAATTGAAAATCGCTCGATAATGTCTTGGAGACTGCCATTCACTAATGTCTTTGGAATTCTGATACCAGATAAGCCGGTGTAGAAGTTATGGACATAACCCCTAAATAGCAAAAAAAAATATTAAAAGGAAATTTAAATTCCATTATTCATTCATATCTTTACGAAATTAAATTCTACTACAGCTTCTCTATCTATATTTACTCTAATTGATTCAATATTTCATACATTCATGGTGGTGTTTACCATTTATTCTGCAATTCTATTGCTTGCGATTTCACCATTAGACCTGCGCACTTAATATCAGAAAAAAAAATTTTATTTTTTTCAACTTCACATACCCGTTGAGTTGTGAGCGAAAAAGTTTCACTAATCTCCGGTTGAATAATATTGTTCTGAGCTCGTACGAAATACATTTAAATTTTCGATATGACCTATTTGAATATGACTGGGATCACTGCAATTGTGAATCTCCAGCAATACTCACAACTGCTTTTGTGTATTAGCGATTGTTCGCTAATAAATTTATATAGTCGATCTCATTATATAAACATGATAATTTTAGGCTTAAAATTTCTCTTACAAATTATGGGTTATAGCATTTAACTTTCATTGAAATTTAGTAAATGGTAGGATTTTTAGTTTCTATGTTTCACTTTGCACCAGTGTGGAATGATATTTAGGTCTCTACTTTGTTCCGGTGACCTCTTATTACAAGTAAGTATTAATAGATGTAATATGTTGCAGCTGAATAACATTGTATTATTAAATTATATTACTTGTTATATCCATGTGATTTAACAGTTATAGATAATGTCAACTGAGCCGTAGGTATATGATGAGTTTTACAAATAGCGTAGATATATATCTGTTTCCATATTTTTTAGCACTATAACAACAAATGAAAATATATTTATGACACATTTACATAGGCCTGTAGATTAAGTGATACGAGACAATATAAATCTATTTGATTTAGGTAAAATAAATATTTTTTGACACAAGGCATTTTGACGTGTCATGTAATTTTATGCACAAAGCATTTTAACATGGTTTCACTTATACATTCGATCTTTCTCGATAAAAGCGAATACAGCACGTGAATTTTACTTTTTTCATGGAGTATAATGAACTTATATTGTATACACAATGTTTACACGAATTCGAGTCAAGTTAAAAGCCAATCATTTTTAATGAATTAACTTGTTCCATGCTTACATTTGACGATCAACATTGTCTAGTATAGCTTTATCCTCAACTAACCAGAAAAAAAAATTATGAATTATAATGGATCAATTATTTACATAATTTGCATGATACTCAGTAATAATTCACAAGTATTGATAACTAAAAGAGTCTCATGTGAACAAATCATATAAAATGAATCGTTTTTATCCTTTGCCAATTTCCCAATAAACTTTCAAATCATTCGATCGTCTCTTGAATTTTATATCAATCTCTTTTATTTTTCTATGTATAATAAATAAACTTTTAACATATTCTTTTACTATACGCCGACCATAACTGTTTTTTGTACTGCAATATCGCTGCCAATTTGTCTGTTGCTTCAATTATGCCACGACCGACCACTGCCAAATCTGCTCCAGCATTAACAACTGATTCTGGTGTATTATATTGTTGGCCAAGATCATCTGAAGCTTTTGCCAATTTCACACCGGGTGTTAATTGAATTAATCCTGGATCCGAAAATATATTCGACTGACATACGTGACCTACTACCAAATCCGAAGACTCTGATAGCTTTAATGAATCTTTAAGATAAGTTCCAGTTGTCAATGATCCCTCGGAAGACATTTCAGTAATAACAAAAATTCCACGATCTTCCGAAATATGTTTTAATGCGTTTTTAACGCCATTAAAAATTCCTGGTCCCGCAACTGGATGTACAGTGATTAAATCAGCCCACTCAGCAATTTTATATACACCATTGGAGTATTGATGAGATACCGTGTTTCCAATGTCCGCAAATTTCCTATCTTCCATAATAAGAAATCTGTGCTCTGATGATAAATGTTTCAAGTGTTTGATAAAATCCTGATTGAAATCTTCAATAATATCCACGTGTATCTTTAAAACTGCTATATATGGTCCAGCAATTTTAGCCAGCTCTAGAATCGAATTGGATTTTATTAAGTCGGCAGCTAAACACAGCATTGACTCTTTCATATTCATGATTTGAAGGAGTTTTGAAGCAAGTGGATTTTTAGCCAACTTTGATCGCGATGTAAAGTCCATTTTCAATCTGTCATTCGTCAACTCTGCAATAATAAAACAACTTCATTATTGTATCATGTTCTATTGATTTATTTATTTATCATGTGAACTTAATGAGACTTGTCAACTGTTAATAAGTACTAATGGCGAAGTTGCCAAAAAGAATAAATAATTCAATGTAAGTTATCATATTGTCTTGATAAACATACCACTTTGTGGTGGGAAATAAATATACATTCACAGATACGAAATATTCTGAAAAGAGACGCATCACTTTGTATAATACAATACATATATAATATTTATTTACAGCTAGCAAATTGCTGTTTACTGAACATACTTATTTGTTTATGCAAATTCATCTATTCTTATCAGGAAATTAATTTTAGTTAATAAAGCCGAATATATTCTAAAAGTCATTATATCACATGCCAATTCTTCATCTTTTAGTACAGAGTGGGAGATGCCCATGACTTAATATGAAAATTCTGCGTGAAACAATTAGCCTGTCAATATTAACATTCAAACGTGGGACCATCAGATGCTAAAGGGCCAAATGCTACTTTCTCTCTTAATTAATCGACAATTCTATCAGTTCAACTATTGTATGGCCCACTTAAACTCAATGTTACAATATATATATCTTTACTCGGAAAAATACACAATCTTAATTATTTTTCAGCATTGATGAATAATATAAATAAAATCATTAGACCCTTCCCATTGTTTTCAAATCACATCTTTCAGCAACTGCTGCCATTTCGTAAAAATAAATATTTGAGTGATAAATAACGGCATTTCATATTAAAAGATATTGAATTATATAAATTAATTGTAGTTAAACAAAGTGATTACTTCTCTCGAGTACGTTGGAAATGAAATCAACTTTTCAACATACTAATATATAATGACTATTACAAATTATTGTAATTGTGCATATAGTTTTTTTTTGAAATAGGGTTATGTTGATTGAACCAACAGGTCCCGGTAATTATTGTAATAACAATTAAACTATACAGCTATAGATGGTGAATTTCATGTTAACAAGGACGAAAATCAAATAATTTGTCGACATACTACTGGAAATATTCTGTATAGTTGACTACAGAACATATTAATTTATTAATTCACTAAATTTAATGATATATTGTGGGCAAATGATAACTACTCGTGCTCTATGTGAGTCAGAAAATCAGTCGCAATTGGATCTCACCGAACTGACATAATATTCAAATATGATAATATTTCATTAAATTTTGTCAAGTCTAATTATTTTTTTTTGGCTTGAACAGCAAAGATTGAAATTCAAATCACATTTCGAGCCTCAACTTTCTGCTACTATTCAAAATATTTCAAGCAAAGTGAGATACTATGAAGCCGGTACAGAATGAAAGTGCATATAAATAAACACTCCCACGTACTAGACACAATTTTAAACTGCAAAATAATTTTTGATTGTTTATTATCAATTCGAAACTTACCATTGTCCAATGTTTTATTAGGCGCCACACATATTGTCAAATAATCTTTAACGTTTTGAACAATCTCTGCAGAAATTTTGTCAGCCTCCAAAAGATATTGCATCAATTGAGTTAGAGTATACAAACTCTTCATTTTTATTCCGTTATTCTCAATATTCTGGCGGCCACCCTGTTCTCTGTCCATAATTACAAGAGCCCCTGTAATACTCAATCCTTCCTGTTTCAAGTCTTTGACCACCTCTAAAATGCTGCTACCACTCGTGACAACATCCTCGATAATAATACATTTATCTCCGGCTTCAAATTTCCCTTCAATTAATTTTTTTGTGCCATATGATTTCGCTTCTTTTCTTCTTATTAGCATTGGAATGTTGGATTCCACTGAAATAAGACTTGCGATTGGCAATGCAGTATAGGGCACACCACAAATTTGATCTACATCCTCAGAATCGTCGTGTAATGACCACAAAATTGACGAAAGTCGACTCTAAAAAATGATCAAAATGTTGTGTCAGTTATGTTTCTACATTATCATGAATTTACATTTTTTATATAAAATATTTGTAATACACATACAAATATTTTTGGATGTGATATGATAGTTCTTAGGTCAATGTAAACTGGAGTTTTTAGGCCAATTTTTGTTACAAAATCACCAAATTTTACAGCATCTATTTCAAATAGTAACACTGCCAATTCCTTCAGTTGTTGTTCCATTATTCAAAATAATTTTTGGTTTCAAATTTTAAGTACAAACAAGTGATAGAGCACGTTACTACTAAAATTTCTGAGTTACAACTGGCACGTTGTACACATCAATTAATGCTGCCACGAGGTTGATACATGTGACCAGTCGTTTGCACGTTTTCAAAAGATACGAATGCACAACCGTTGTCGGCTCGCGACATTGCCGACATTACCGACATCGTAATGTATCACATAGTCGAAACTATTCCATAACTCTCGAAAGAGGTGATGTTATCAAAAATCATCTTGATTTTTTATAATGGTAAATATAAAGCAGTAAACGTATATTCGATGGAAAGGCAGTGAAGATTAGCTAATAAAAAAATTTCTCCAATTCAAAAATCAGTGGCATAAACGCATAAAAACCAAGTTGCACATCCTGCACTAAGCCAATCAATGATGGAGAGCTACCAACTGACAAAATCCAATGAATCGTATATAATCCGTTGTCATCAGACAGGGTTAGGTTGCACTACATGTTTCCTTCAACTATTTAATATCAGTCAGACTCACAGTCGGTAAGTCTGATTTCGTTTCTTAGTTCGATATGTATATAGATATAGCGACTTACCATATAGTCGCCGTATGAACGAGAATGTATGGATTAAAAAAGAAATGATAATGAATTCGTAAAATTATAATTTAAAATTTATCATTCTAATTTTCATGTACATTTCCAAATGCTTCTGGCTGATTCTATGTAGAGCACGTCGTTATTTCACGGTGCATATGCATTGTGTAGCAATTACGTGAATTATTGTATTATACAATCTTAATCTTTATTCATATATAGCTCGTGAAGGCTTTCTCCATCTACGCTACCTTTATTTTTCCTACATTTACATTTTCTATTTTGTCTGCCTCTGTTTATCTCGTATTTCGCGCCATATACAAAAATACAATGTGGTAAATAATCAAAATTACTTATCGTAATGTAAGTACTTGAGTTAAATCATGGAAAATAATTTATTCATTTTCAATTTGCAAAACTATTTATTTATCAATCCAACCACATATTTTGTTTAGGTGATAACTGTTGTTTTAGTTATATAAGTAGTAGTTATGTAAATGTATAACTGATTTGTGAATGAAACAAATAAGATAATTACAAATTATTGGAACTCATTAAATAACAGTGATTCGAAATCCCAAAAATTCTCTTGTTATTGTTATTTTAACTAGAATAATAAAGCTGAACATTTCAATATTAACGTTTGTTTTTCAATATGTTTACAATAGTTGATGAATGCTTGTAGCCATTGTTAACTACAGCAACGTAGAAAATTAATGGTATTGAGTGAATAATATTTTTGTTTCCGTTTCATTTTTTTTTTTTTTTTTTTTTTTTTCATTGACATTATTTTTTCAATACAATTGTATAACTGTAATAAAATAATTAAATCCTCAACTGTAGTCATTTTAATGACATCATGCGCATCAATATCGCGATCCGTGATGTGTTAAATTGATTATTATATAGGTGAAAAATTCGATTAACCATATTTTATGTATATGCATATCTGGTTATCAAATATTGTATAACACATTTATATGTATATATTTATAATGAATTATACGATTGCATCAGTTTTAAATAATTAATTACTCATTCAACAAAATTGTGTTTAAAATTGCACCATTAATATAAGGTACGATAACTATGTTTTACTTTGCCAGCCACATGCAATATATATTTTCATTTTCCAATTATTTTAAACACCATTAAATCAATTTCAAATTATTAAATATCATTTGAATGATTAACAACAAATACCATTAACTTTGCTTCATTACAAAACAACACGTTAATATATTTCGTATATTATTATACTGGTGTATAATATCTAAAAAATGCAAAGGTTGTTCTCCGAACCACATAATATATATTTGTTTCTATAAATAAACTAATAAGCAAAAAAAGAACGATATTCATATAATAATTCCACATGAAAAATTATATAATGTTATATATCATTTTTTGCACATTAGAGCGATAATAATGTATATATAATCATGAAATAACGAATGCGAATAAAATACAATGTTGCTTTGTTTTTCTATATCTAATATATATCTGTTTTCTTCATTCATTTTTCTTTGCATTTGCCATTTATCTTTCAAACAATAATAATATAATTCATGAACTCTCCAACGAATGTAGCAGCAGTGAACGAGAAATTTTTTGTTTTAACTTCTTTACGTAATAAACATTTATAATAATAATAGAAGGTTTGAATGATAAAATCAATAGAGACTTTCCTACATCAACGTATCGTTCTTCTCATATATAATCAATGATTATTGATAATTAGAATCGTAGTCGTGAAATAAACCAAATTCCCACCATAATTTTCCATATTCACCATTACAATACTAAATGATAATAATAATAATAATATAATAATTAAAAAAAAATCATAAACACTGTTATGAATTCTGACTAATAAATTAATTTACATATTTCGATTAACAGTCAATAAATTTGGTACTAATAAATTCTTATAATTCAAAATGATTATTATACTATAAACTCATGTATGAGACTGTCTCTTTGTTAGTTCAATGTTGCTCAATCAGTTATTATTGATGTAACCAATATAGTATTTTAAATATAATAATAGTAATTGCAATAATAAAAAGAAATTACTTTTTTTGTTTTGTTATTTAGCGCAATATCATTTTGTCATATACGACAGTTCAGAGTAATTTTTGATTTTTTTCTTGTTTATTATGAAAATCAATTATATTAAAATTGGTAGATATTAAAAAAATATGGCCGGGACATATATATATATCGTTTCAGTATAGACTCTGAACTGTCTTAATATTTATAAAGTCCAATTGTTTCATTTTGTTTGTTGCTTTGAGCACATTTGTCTGTTTTACCTTTTTGTAATTTGAGGCGTATCACGAATTTAAAATTCGATCATTATCATATTTACATATAGTGGATGTATATATATAAATTTACCAAGTTTGGTATATCTATTAATCGATAATTAAATAATATTGAGGTTTTTTTTTCATTGGCGTTCACTAGAAGTCTTATTTTGACTTTAAATTAATGGCCAATGAACAACAATAAAAGAAAACGAAAAAAAAAAAACTATAATTAATTTATTCGACGCAGGCAAAATAAAAATGCAATCAATTAATTAATGCTCCTGAGATTGCTGTGGTCAGAAATAATAATGTATACAAATTTTTCTCTATATGCAATCGTAAAAAATTATTATTGTAAACGTAATTTGTTCAAAAAATTGCTAGCCGCGTCAATATAATATATAATACCTTTCATATTCAATAATTTATTTCAAAAAAGTCAAATGAAAAGAAAAAAAAAGGTTTGTTTTTTTTTTTTTTTAAATAAACGATATATTTACGCCACGGTAAAAAACACCGACTCGGATTTATATTATGACGTGGTCCATTCTCCCTCTTTTTTTCTTTTCTTATATGAATTTGACTTCATTTTTGTAGTAGAACGATGGGTGTGCCACGCATATCGAGAATGCGACTTTCATTTCTGTGCATATGATGAATTTGATATTAAAGATTCGTAGCATTTTCTAAATATTTGACAATTGCAACACGTAAAAATATTTTCCCTATTATCGTTGATTTTTTCCACATTTTCATTTAATATATATTTGTTCACGTTATTCAACGTTATTTATAAACCTCATCACTCTCTCATCTTTACATAAATAAATGACATAATATTCTCTATGAAAGCGTAAAAAATAGATATAGCATATTTATGTCCACACATAATTGAACAGAAAAAGTTTATCTATTTTTGCATGTATGGTAATATGCTCTAAAAATATACTACGATTTGTAATAATATTATTTGCGTCACACAGCTACTATTTGTTTATGTATATGTGTATATATGTAAACGCGATTATAAATTTTCTAGATCTTTTCCTTCCGTATATGCAATAAGAAACATTTAATTCGGAGGGTAACATATTTATCTCCATCAATATCCTTTTTTAAATCATTCTTATAATACAAATAAAAATAATAATAGTGCATCATTATTTTGCAATATATATATGTATAAACAAAAAAAAAACAAAACAAATCATAATGCATAATTGCAATTCATAACATGGTCGTTGCAATAAAAATGATAAAGAACAAAATTGACAGAATACAACAAAATAATTTCATTTCCAGCTTGCCAAATACGACTGTATATGTTAAACCGTTTTGAAGATAATAATAGCAATAACAATAATAATAACTTTAATAATATTAAGAAATGTCTATAATTTTATGGGGAACCATCAATTTCCCGTTGCTTTTCTTTTTTTTTTCTCGTTTTCATATCATTTTATACTTTAAGAGCAGCTTTTGGTGACCAATGATGAAAACGAGCTGGTCCAGTGGAATAAGAGTGGGTTGGATGTACCCATTTATTTCCTCTATGGCCTATGAATGGTGGCGGAGACGGGCCATTAAGGAAATGAGGTGGCATAACATTATACCATGGTTGACTCATTGGATGTGCACCGTAACCCATATTAATCGAATGATTGAACCATGAACGATTTCGCGATAGATGGGGCCGTGGACTATTCATATTACGACGCTTACCTGAACCATTGTTATTTGCTTGTTGATGATTTTGATTAGAGGAACTCAGAGGCTTTGGTTTCTGTTGCTGTTCAATAGTAATCACTGAAGGGCTCTTCTACAACATAATGGAAAAATGAATTATTAAGTCAAATAATAATGACGGATACAGAGTAAGGGAGGAAAGTCGATTGTTTGATTTCATAAAATGAACGCTGAAAATTGGAGATTACAAATATCAGTTTGCAATTTAATAGAATCTTTATTGTACACAATAGAAATTCTTTATTTAGACAATAGTGATTATTAAAATGGATTATGTATAAATTTTATACAATTCAACGGGTTACATATGTCTAGCAGCGCCAAAGATACGCTGAAAGACAAAATTTTTTTAGCAGGGATAACAACAGAGATTGATAAAAATAAATAGTACACATTGTTTATTGGTATTTAAACATTATAAAAAAATTGATTCTCGTATATTTTTACAAAAAGTACTATCTAAAAGTTTGTTTTTCTTGAAACGACTTTTTCCAATACGATCTTCATGATAACTCATACAATTTTTAATATTTTTTGACAGGATTTTTTGTTAAATATTGGAAATGATTTTCTCTATAGTGTGTCGAACGACATTCTTAATATTTTGATTTAAAAGTTTCATAAAAATAATTAAAGTGTAAATTTATGACGTAAAACGCATACATTTTTTTTAAACTGCCATAAATTGTAATTTTTTCAAAAATCAAAATTCGGGCTTGACATACTAAAGATAAAACGATTTCTAATATTTAAAAAAAAACGCATCAAAACATATCAAAAACTGTATGAGTTACCTTTTGTAAAAATAAACTGGAATAAATTTTTTTATAATGTTTAAATACCAACAATGTGTACTATTTCTTTTTATTAATTTCTATTGTTATCTCTACCAAAAAAAAATTTTTCTTTTAGGACATTTTTGACGCTGCTAGATGTGTTTAACCCCTCAATGCAAAAATTTTGTGTAGTGAGAATTTAACTTAATTACTGTTATATTTAATTTATTAATTTTCCGCGTTCAATTTATTAAATTCAATGATTCACTTCTCGCAGTGTATATAAAAATATACGAAAAAAATTATGTACGCTGCATTTAGATAAGTTATGGTAAAAAATGACACAATCATCATTTATAGAGTTATATTTTTGTTCGACTTTGATACATATAAAGCGTACAACTTTGTATATAACACAGAAAATGTATAAATAATCCATGTGTCAATGAAGCGGAGTGTGATGTGTACACTTGTATTCAAAGAAAAAATTGTGTGTTGAATTTCTGGTAAAAAAATTGAGATATTAATTTTTTGAACTTATTTTTAAATCCGCTAGAAGATTCAAATTTTATTCATTTCCTATCCGAAGCGTATTGGCAATTATTATTTTGATTGTTATGAAAAAAATATTTTTCTGAACAAAATTAAATGATAGAGATATTGAATTTACATAAAATCTAGTATTTTACGAATAAAGTTATTTGAATGTCATAGAATTGTGAATAAATATAACAATCTAAGATTGCATTGTTATTGTTCCTTAAATTAAATGAATTCGTTTCTCTTTTGACATTCGTTATTGCAATCTTTGCAAGTGTGACATGCAATATTAAAGCTTTCCATGCAACAATATTATCCATATTTGATAAGAATTTATGTCTTATCATTTTGGTCCCATATCAATTTTATCATTTAATTTTAAAGCCTCGATTTCAATTATCAAAATAATATACAATTATCTAAAGCCCCAAATTTTTTTGAATAATTTATTAACAATGCTCCATGTAGCATTTACTGTTTTGTTATAATTTCAGAAAGTCCACATAATTTTTCGTGGTCGAACGACACCATTTAAGTTCTAATATTAATTGCCAGCACAAAATATCACAAATCAGAACTGAAATGATTTCCTTAAAACCAATGAAAAAAACTTGTAATTAGTAGAAAATATAATATTATGAGAAATGAGAATTGTAAGTTTTACATACTCAATTCATCACTTCAATTCATGACTCTTTTATTTATAATTCAACATAAAAATTAATTCACTTTTTATCATGAAAACATGTGTGTATGTTTCCGATAAAATGTGTATGACCCATTTTCATCAGATGAAACTATTTATTTATATTGAGAGATTATAAACATAATGGATTATTCGTGAAAAATAAATGTGGAATGGAAAAAAAGAAACGTCATATTTACCTGAGTTTTCGTTGATCCCTCAGCAGTTTTATTTTCCTTCTCTGACGAGTCCTTTTTCTCATAGAATATACTTTCTCTTTCATTTTGAAACGATGCCAATGTACAGTATGAACCTTTGTTTTCGCCAAAACGGCAACAAACCTCGCGTGGATCAACCCACAATGTTAATTCAACGGGCAATGATAAATCCTCATATTTAACACCAGCTGCATCAGCAGCACTTGCTAATGTTTCATCACGTCGACTGTGTCCATTAACTCGTATACAACGATATCCTTGTCCTTTAAATGGTCTGTCCGGGAACCAATGATTTTTGAAACGTTCCGTAAGCAGTTCAATTAGACGTTGCCTGAAGCAATCCAGTTGATCAGGACTAAATTTTTCGTTTTTTTCGATCAGCTGTACTAAGAATAGAACAGCAGCTGTAATTTCGTTGCGCATTTTTTTCGTAACACTCTCGAATATTTTCGTACAAAATATCGTTATATTCGTGATAATTTGATAATGAATATGAATAATTAAATAAAATTTCACAATTCTCTATTGATGTGGCGGCGATCATAGAGCTCCACTATACTCTTTTTCTAATTTCTAAATGCTTGATATAATTCACTATTGTTTGTATTTAGTCAAGTTGGTTATGAGAAAAGAAATGGGAAGTGCGTTGTTGATATGCAGGCAGCGAAATTTTTCCGTTGATGTTTATAATCTATAATAATAATGTACACAGAGAAGAGTATGTTATTAATATTATTCGAACGAAATACTCGAGACACACACATACATATATATATATATATATATATATGTATATATTTATACATATATTAATTGATGATTTACGTAATGTTAAAATTGTCAATTATCAACTCAATAATACACTGATTATAAAAACAATTTGAATACATTCTCATAATGTGAACAACAATATGTTATTTTTAATAAAATGAGGTTATGAAATATAACGGCAAAGGTTAAGATATATATATACGCATATGTGTGTGGAGATATATGTATACATAAATATATAACTATAAAGTTTGGAGTATGAATATTATTATTGCAGTTACATTTAATATATAAATGACTATGTAAATTCTTATCTCATATAATATACCATTAATTATGAATAAGAAACGTAATTTTCATGAACAATGGATGCAACGATTTTGCCAGCTCATTCACTCCGTACCAATATACATTCGATATATAGTGATTGTTCCTGAAATATATCACTACGCAGAATAACAATTGACATTATTTTTAATACTATATACACTATCACATTTTTACATGACAATTGCCGTTAGATATCACGAAAATTACGTATTAATATTCAAAATAAACAATCGAATGATGGCCTTACGTTCTATATGTGATGAAAACTCCGTTTTCGTGATGGATCTACATACGATGTTTTTCCCCTATAACTCTTTGAACGAACGGTATAGTGTGATTCAACACGTGTTACGTCGACCTCATCGAATGGTTCTCTCTCTACAGACATCAAACTGTAGATTTCCTGTTCTCCTCTCACCTCCCACGTATCGCTCTCTTATCTCTCTCTCCTTGGCCATTTAATATGACGCCATATTGAAATGATACATAGATTGAGCCTATATTAAAATTTTTGTGTAGATGGCGTGTGATGAGTATCTTCTGATTCTTCATTATGTTTTAAAGTAAAAAATGCAAATTGCCAAACTCAATTGTACAATTAAATGAATAAATAGATTACATTAGATGAATTAATGAGTGATATGATGCAAATATATTTATCAACTTGGGTATTTCGTTATTTTTACGTAATGTCTATCTTCATTTTTCAACTCATATATTTTTATTTTCAAGTCTTACCGTTAGATGTCGAACATGTAGCTATCACTGCCGGCAAATGAGCATTCCATTTTTGAATGTTTATATACTATAGCGCAAGGATCAATTCTATTGTATATCGAAATGATATAAAAAACCGAACACTAAAATTGCTTTTTTAACGAAACTACAAGTTTTTACTATGATAATATTGTATTGGGTATTTTACTCGACATTTTATACGGACTCGAATATTTTGAATATACCTAACCTTGAATAGTTGACATATAACCGTCAAAAACGTACAATTTAAATTATCGTATATACACTACACATATACATATACTTGTATATTAAATTGGAATTATTCCAGTAAACGGCATGATTATAATATTTTTATTACTATTAAATGTTTTTGAATGGGTGGTTGCATTTCAAGGTGACATGATGTTGAAAGATTTAGGAGAGAAAGAATATCGTGTTTTAAAAGGTATCTACCATTATTATGTATTTATAAAATTAAATAATTGGACAATATAAACAATAATAGTTTAATACATGTATAATAAAAATATTCGCCATTTGTTATTTCAGTGAAATCGAATTTACCTATTCATGGAGCTTGTTGGCATAATGCTCTTAAATCATTAAAAAATAGCTGTGATAAATTAAACGATCATGAACATTCGATACTTGCATTGCGTTTAGCAAATTGTTTTTTAGAAGATTCAGGTCATATTACTTATGATTGCTATCTCAGTAAATCAGAAAGTATTAGAAGGTAATAATACGGAAGAAAAATTCACAAATGCCCTAATATTATCGTTTCTATCTGTTAATAATCGTATATTATTTCAGGAAATGTATTAATAGTATGCCCGATCGTGCTTTTGGAGTATACAATGAATATTATACTCACACAACACATATATGTTTTTATCTAAATCATGAATTATGGCAAACGGAAGTTGACAAAACAGTTAAACAGTAAGTGAAAGATTTTATTTACTGTTGAATTATTTTTATTTATATTTGTAGTTAGATTTTATTGATTTCATTTGTATTTACAAAAATAGTTTGTATGCAGCATCTTCACGCATGACTGAACAATTGATAGAGGCATCAGCGATGCAAGGTTCAATGTTGGAAAGCCAAAAAGAAGGTCTAAAATTACAAAATAAACTATTACTACATGGTGAAGTTCTGGAAGATGTTTTAAAATCATCAGCGGAATCGGTTAATTCAATGGTCTCAGATTTCAAGTAAATTTTCTGAACAATTTGTGCTTTATCATCAACGTTATATGTTATTTAATTGAATATTATTCGATGGCAAAAATCTTAAATTGGAATAAATAATATTCTTCTCTAGAGAAACATCCAAGGATCAGCAGGCACTGCTTTATGAAATATTTTCGTATATGCGGGCATTTCAAGATTGGATTGTTGGAGAAGTTTCTTGGTTTCAGTCTATTATATATTATACCGTCGCATGTATACTTTGCGCATTATTCAGCTCTTCCAAACGAACAGCAGACGCTAGAATTATTATTTTTGTGGTTTTAAGTTTGAATGTTGTTGTGGAACGAATGTTGGTGCAATATAATTTGAATACTACAACGCCGGAAGATAAAGTAAGACTTGTATATTAATTTTTATTTTCAGTATATTATTTCAAACCGAAATATTTATTATTTTCCTTTTTTCTTATTTTTGTTAGATTCATTTGGTTTATTGTACCTGGTATTTACGGAAATGTGGATTAATTTTATGCTTGGGTATTTTATTATACACATATTATATTTATAAAGATGAAATAATAGAGAATCATAAAGTATTGAAGCGAATTGAGAAACAATTACATTCAATGCAAGAGTCATCACAACCTTTTAGTAAGTTTGGTTCATGGTTATTTCAGATCAATTTCATATGTTCATAATAATATATAAAGTGACTTTTATTTTTTGGATTACTTATCAGGATATAGGACAAGACTTGCCGTTAAAAGACTGAATAATTCTAAAGTAATGAATCATAAAGATTCACCTAAATGTTTGGAGTTGTCATAGGTTGATTGAAATTATATACATTATTGTTCCATGCAGCTTGTATGGTGTTGATGGGGAATGTACCGTCTTGTTATTTTAATTAATTTAATGGAATTATTCGAAATTTCAGGAGGTGACTAAAGGTGTGTAAAGAACGATACAGATTTTTTTATTTTTTCTAAGAAAAAAACAAAAATCTAGTTTGTAAAGTTTATATGACTTTTATGTATTTAACATTTTCATTATATTGGAAAATTCAAAATTCAAATTGATTACATTTGACTATCATGCTCAAGATTTCGCGCAATTTCAAAAAATGAAAAAAAAATGTAAAATTCTGGGTTACTCAAAGAATTATTTGAAAATTCATGACACTGTAGAAAAAATGATAACGAAGACGTTCAGCATTGGATTCGTTTATAAGTTATACAAACTTTACTTCTGTGTTACTTTCAAAATAGATGACCAGTGAATCAATTTATTTTATTTTCTGAAGAAAATAAATATTTTAGTCTGTACAAATATTTTTCATTAATTTGCAAATTTTCAAATAATTTTACTCAAAATTACTTTTAAGATATTTGTTTGGAAATAATCAGGGATTTCATCTCCCTTAAAGCGATTAATGAACTTAAATGTTGTATATTTTTTTATGAATTTTCAATATTTAATATTCAAATGTGTAATCTACAATAACAATTATGTTAATCAATTGTATTAAATATATTGATTTACTATTAAACTTGTGGATATCTTGACAATAATACATTAACTTGTTTATACTTGAGATCTCGTGCACCAGGCATCAACTTTCCTTCAAGGGCATGTGCTTTAGCACTTTTTTTATTATTCAAGTATGTTCTATAGCAATTTTGAAAGTTAAGCACTTCTTGTGTACACATACTATTTTCATAATTATTGCTGTCCAAACAAGCCAGGACTAATGAAATTTCATGGAGGCATCCTTTCTCTAAAAAAAAAAAAAAACAAACAAATAAATATATAGATATAGTTTATCATAACGATTTGACAATTGTTACTGTACCTTTAGTAAGACTTCCTTTGCCGGTCACATGATTTCTCAACTTCAGCGGTAAATCCACTTTGAACGGTACTTTTGCTTCATTCTGAGATCTTAACGATCGCATTAAAATGAAACTGGGCTTCATTATCTGCAATGTTGATTTACATTTTAATATTCATTAATTGAGGTTATAATTATAAATATATAAAAGATTGAGGTTATCAACAAAAAATAGTTAACAATTCTTAATGATACTTACATTCAAATATTTATTCGTAATAATATATCACAATGGTGATTAATAATATCGACACAAATTTTATTGTTAATAAATAAAATACTTGATAGAGACATACATTAATATATACATATATATATTGATATCCTACTAAAGAGGGAGCTCTGACTTAGAGTATATATCATCTTTATGGTGGTGGTATAGTGTATTCCTACTCACGCGCGATTATTCGAAAATTTGTTGCAACTATAAAGCGGTGGAACCATAAATTCATGTGTATTAGAATACAAGGACGCCAATCGATTTAGAATTTGAAGAAAATTGATACGATACATATATTAAGTGTGTAGCACCAACGTCAATCAAGAATTAATTTTATAAACTAATGAAATTTATGTATTTATGTGTCTTATGGCGCATTATCAACATTTACAACAGAGATGATGAATATTTGCAAAGTTAGAGCCAATTCTCATTCTGAACTGTTCAATAATTGAACTTAACCACAGTGGACAATTTAATTTTATGTGATATAACAAATTGTATTGAATTTAACTTGAAAAATGATAGAGGTAGGTATTGCTATACCATACACGTCGTCTTATGTTCAACGTTTTAATTTCTCATTTGAATTTCGCGCGTTTGCTGAAGAGTGAAGATGAGTACAGTGGGAGACACATATGCTACTACACACACAAGTGCATGGAAAAAGCGCCTCCATATGAATTATCTAGGTATTTTTCTCAATATCAGTTGAACAAAGTATATCCACCTGCGAATGGCCGTCCTTGGGTCTATTACCTACAAATACAAGTATATATTTAACTGTGTTCGCGAATCAGAATCCCTGGAGGTTGAATTTTGACGAGGGGTGAAGTGACGGGCAGATTTGGCAAATCAAGACGATATTTTTTGAAAAAAAAAAAAAAAAAACAGAAAGTTACAATACATTGTCGTTCGTAAACACACGTCGAACGATCATGCTCACGGTAAAAATCACAATTGATCTTGGAAAAAAAAGTATATTACAATACATCATCATGCAACTATTGACACGAATTATTGCGTGACAATGGTTTTTAAACAGATGATAATGAATAGTTTAGCATTATTATAAATGATTTTCAGTCTGCTGTAAGAGGAATCGCTCGCCGATCATTTTCAACATCGAAATGTGCTGCTGCACAGCAAGTATGAATAACTATTCATTTATCTATGAGCTATCTATTAAAAACTAACCTATATTTCAATTTTCCGTTTTCCCAATTATATACGTTTCCACAAATACCAATATCAATATTATTGCAATTCAATACCGTTTCAAATATTATGTAATTATATTTCTTGAAAATAATTTCATTCCATTATTTAAAATTCCATTGGTATTTTCATTCGATTAGCTAACAATTTTCTAATTGCCAAGGACAGAAAAGGTCACATGTCGTACCATGCGATCGTTTCATCTTGCTTCGTTTAATTTCACTGATTTATATACGATTTAAATCGAAATGAATCGGAAATATATATATATATATATATATGCACACACATTAATTGACATTCTGAATTGAACAATTTAAGATGACGGTTCGAGATGCTTTGAATTCAGCCCTGGATGAGGAAATGGAACGCGATGAGCGTGTCTTCATAATGGGCGAAGAAGTTGCTCTTTATGATGGTGCTTACAAAGTTTCCAGGGGTTTGTGGAAAAAATATGGTGATAAACGTGTTATTGATACTCCCATAACCGAGTCAGGATTCGGTGGAATGGCCGTTGGATCAGCTATGGTAAACATTAAAAATGTTGTAAAATAATTAGTTCGTAATTAATAATTTAAAATTAAATTTAGGGTGGTCTAAGGCCAATCTGTGAATTCATGACGTTCAACTTTGCCATGCAAGCGATCGATCAAATGATTAATTCAGCCGCCAAGACATTTTATATGTCAGCTGGACGCGTCAATATACCAATTGTGTTCCGCGGACCTAATGGCGCAGCATCTGGTGTTGGTGCACAACATTCTCAATGTTTTGGTGCTTGGTATGCGCATTGCCCGGGTTTAAAAGTAATTTCACCTTATCACAGTGAGGATTGTAAAGGCCTACTCAAAGCCGCTATTCGTGATCCCGATCCAGTTGTATTCTTGGAGAATGAATTACTTTATGGTGTCCAATATCCAATGTCCGATGAAGCATTGACGAAAGATTTTGTATTGCCAATTGGAAAAGCAAAAATTGAACGCGCTGGAAATCATGTAACGCTTGTGGCACATTCCAAAGCCGTTGAACTTGCACTAGAAGCTGCCAATGAACTTGCTGGCAAAGGTGTGGAAGCTGAGGTTATTAATTTACGTTCGTTGAGGCCATTAGATACACAAACCATTTTGAAATCGGCAGCAAAGACCCATCATGTTGTTACTGTAGAGCAGGGTTGGCCAACGTGCGGAATTGGAGCTGAAATATGTGCGAAAATTATGGAAAGTGAGTGAAAATCCGGATATAAAAACGATTATCTATTTTATCATTTTAATAAATGTAATTTTGTTCATTTATATTATCTATGTATTTTTAGGTGAAACATTTTATCATCTTGATGCTCCAGTAATTCGTGTAACAGGCGCTGATGTACCGATGCCGTACACAAAATCTTTAGAAGCATTGGCATTACCACAACCACATGACGTTGTGGTTGCAGTTAATAAAGTACTAGGAATTACACAGTAGCAAAATTAGATAAAAATGAAAAAAAAAAGTAACAAATCAATGATCAATTCGTAAATCCAAGACGTATCACTGATACTCCCTTGTATTTTTCAATTGACTGTGCTGATAATATTAGTTTTATCCAATTTCTTTGTTTGCCAATAAACCGAATTGACCATTGAAAAATTTTGATTCGTGATTTTATATAGGTTGTAGAAAAATAAAAACGAAAACAAAAACTCGCGCTCTTTTACAATTGACACGGACTATTTTGTTCATTATTTTGATCTGACTCTCGTATCAATACACAATCCATATTTCGTTTGTCACATAAAAATAGAAGACATCAAAGATATTGAAACATGTAATGAAAAAAAAAAGAAAAAAAGAAAAATCCAAAAAGAATAGGAAATGCGTTCATGGACGTCATACCTAAAAACGAATATCATTAAAGTTTGAAGTTAATGGCGTTAACGATGTAGTTATGTGAATATTACTCATGGTGCAGGATGATGCATATAATTCTGCGCCGCATAGTATAATTATTTGTTATGCAAAGAAAAAAAATGAAAAACACAGTGGCAAATAAATTGTAATATACGAGACTTTATTTAGTGAGTTTCTTCTTCTGCATGGTGATGTTGTGCAATCAAGATGTCCGTTTGACAGTCGTAAATCAGTCGTCATGTGTGATACATTCGCAATAAACAACTCGTAACGACTTTCATGTATCGCTCGAATGCATCTCTCAATGATCCTTCTCTGCAACAATTGATAAGATGAAAAATAAGTAGATAATACGAATGGTTTATACATAAATTTGAATATAAATATAATTGATTTATTAACCTGAGAACATCCATATCAAGTGCGCATTGCGTGTATGCATTTAAGAAGTTTCTTAAATCCGCATGTGACCAATTAACTTGTCGCCATGGTTCTATACATCTTTCAATTAATTCTAAAAAGAAAAATCTGAGTTCTCTTGAACGATGCAAATTGCAACCAATACCCAAGAGAGCACGGGAGTAACTACGGAAATTCATGTCCAATTCTTGATACATACGATCTAAAAGCGTTGGTTTCAATTTGAAACACACTAAGCTAAAATATTATTTCATGAATTATTTTTTGTTGTCACAATTTTACTTTTTATAAATATAAAAAAAAGTCTTACTGCTTGTGATGTTTATCGTTCTCCATCAATATCCGACATTCTGACAATTCTACAAGAAATTCACGATCCAAATCCGTATCGAAATATTCCGAGCCAGTGTAACGATATGTCCATGACGACATCATAGTATTGGCACAATAATAGAGGTCGGGAAATGTTAAAAACTGTAGTTTTCGTTTGCTCATTTCAAATCTCAAACATGCTATAAATACTACTGCTGCATAACGTCTGTTGAACGGAAAAAAAATTGAAATACATGTGGTAATAAAGTTCTTCACATCAAATAAAAATGTATTAAATTGAAAATTGTTATGCCTGGCTAAATCTTCAGGAAGTAGAAAGTGCTGTTTTATATTGATAACAAGTGAACCTGGTAAATCTTCCACGACTTTAAATACTCTTTTAACATTATCATATTGTCGCCGACAACTTTTCAACGTTATACCAGTCTTTTCCGAAACCTCATCCATATCTTTTCTACTTTTCGATGTTAATTTTTTGCCCAATAATTCACGTATTACACAATCATCGAATTCGTAATACCTGTAACAAATTGCAAAAAGTAATGGGTGTCACATTGTCATTGATATCTTCATTTAATATTTAATAGTTGGATGTGATTAAAATCCAGTCAGTTGCAAATAACCTTACATTTCTACCAACATTTGACTAGTTTGTGGTTCTATTTGAAATGCCAACTGCTCGCTGGCCAATTTCGTAGGTGTTTGAAATAATCTCTCGAGAAGTGAATAAGTACGATAGTGATCCAATACGTCAGATGCCACCAAATCAATTGGTGCATTTGTTTGTTGGCAAATTCCACGTTGATGTAAAATCGCAACGGCATCGCTCGCTGTAAATTCAATCACAATAATTATACGATTCTTGCAAATATAAGAGAATCTTATGACCAAAATAAATATCTTACATGAATGGCCATCCACCCAAAGTTGATAAATTTCAGGGTCAACAAGAGTATAATTACTGACAAAAACATCAACTTCAGACAACATTTCTTTACTTTAAATGATAACAAAATTTATTAATATCATTGATTAATAGATAAAACTATTTGACACTGTTGATTTCATCCATGAAACAATCATATCTACAAATTTATAATACACGAAAGTATTTAAATATATATATATATATATGTATACCAATAATTAATATCCGAATGAATTCAATTAAATATTGGTTGGTAAACAGCTGTTTTATTCGATATTATGAAGTATATAGTGTTTGTGGCTATATTCAAATGAGTTTGTGAAACGAGATGAATTATATTCAACATATATTTATTTATTTATTCAATAATCAACACATGAAAACACGGCGTAAACTTTACGATAAAAAAACGTGGTAAATTCAAATAACTGATAATGTCATACCACAGCCGCAGCATGTGCATGTGTGTGACCTATACTCGGGGATGATTACGCAACGATTTAGTAATAAGCTCGTTAGTTATTTGGCCACTGAAAGACTTGATGATTGGCGGCGTAGAAGCGCTAAAGTTTCGAATGGTGGCCACAAGTATTTTCGAATTACTACGATCCGTCGAGGGGAATAACTGCGATTTTTTTTTTAATTCATTTCAAATTTAGCGCACTTTTTATCCAGCCAATGAGAATCTACCGACACAAAGATACATCAATTTCTCTTGAACCGCCAGATGGCTACACCACAATCGAAGGTTTTGAGTGTTGCATCAACCGTTAAATTATCTTTCGCGGTGACTAAACACTGCCACAGTGTAATATTATCTTTCTATGTATAATAATGTAATATTGCTATGATAACATTTCATTATTCTACAACAATACAAATGTTATGATTGTGCAACAATTTAATTTTGTGATATTTTATCTTGATTTTTCAATATACGCAATATTGACAAGATGACAAAATGTTGTTTTGATCACACACACACGCACACATCACAAAGGTTAAATACATGTTTGGACTATGATAGATAAATAAATATATAAATATAAAATATATATTAGCAATAGATTTACCAGACCAGTCAAAATGACTGGTGTTGCAATTTAAATTCAAAATTCCAACTGCATGTAATATTTTCTTTCCATAATGATATCATGACTTTCGTGGCTATAACTAAAGAATCCATTTTATGAACTTTATATTATTTGATATATATTCGTAAGAAATATATTTTTTATTATTGACACTCATACCAGTTTAAACAGTTGGTAAATCTAGTGTCAGGCCACCACGTTCATTGATGTTACCATCTGTATTTCATCTAAATAACCACACAGATACTTATAAATATTTTTCATCAATTATTTTCCGGATAATTTTTCGATATTATGAGAATGGACATTGGAATCATTCAACCTGAATAAAATTGAGTTAATCTATACGTAGATATCAAAAGTGGAAGAAACTTATATATTGTGATAGATAGAATGAAATTAAAAATATAATTACACATAGATTTTATCTGCCAGATGAAAAATACAATTTCAATGAATGGGGAAAAATAATTGAGTATTTATTTATTTTTTTCATTCCATATCGCTATAAACAATTCATTGAATTTGATATCCAATCAATCGTTTATGTATGAACAATAATAATAATTATGGTAATTATGATAATTACTATAATTATAAATAATAGTGATGAAATAGTGGTATACCACAATAATAAAGATGATAATTTCTTTTACATACATACATGCATGCATGCATGCACAACACGCATATATATATAGGCATATTTTATGATAGCTTGGTTGCGTGCGTGTACGGTTGAGTAAATTTAAATGGTCATTCGTGCTTCTAATATGCGACGACATAAACGTTCAGTGACGAGGTTTGCATACGGTATACACATATGATTACATACATGTTTATATTTATATAAATATATGTATCTGTATATATAGTGCGCACGTAATGTAACATCAAATTCGCTTGTATTCATGTCATGTGCACCTGTGGTGCAATGTTCATTTTAGAATTTTGGACGAAAGGAGGATGTGGCTTTGAAATGGATTATCGTAAAATATGCTACCGCTTTTGCAATAGGTCACGATCAATAGCTACTTAATTTTATCTGTTGAGAGAATGAAGAATATGAAAGAGGAACAAAATGAGGAGCAGTGAAATAAGTATATATATATATGGAAGAGTATGGAGAGAAAAAAAAAATAAAAACTGAAGACCAAGAATAACAATTGTTATGAATAAAAAAAAATTGGTGTGGCGAAAGAATAACATTGAGAAATAAATCTTGGTTTTTATTATTAAGTTTGAGAAAGATAATGTGAATATATCGTCTTTAATAAGTTATACCAGGGATATATAACTGTAGTCGTGTTTGTTATTAGTATATAGCGAGAGATGTATACGTATATATCATGAAATTCTATATAATTTTGCATCATAGTTATTAACTCTTGCTATCTTATCGCTGAATATGGTATACGAAGCGGATTTAACATCACTCCCAAACTTAAACCAAACAGAGCGAGAAAAAGAGAAATGAAAAAGTATTTATATATGTTGAGGTAAAAAAAAAAAGCCGGAGATATTAATCATTCGTTTCACATGTGCTACGTGATAAGAAAATAGATTTTAGATGTAGTTTAACTTGACAATAAATAAATGTATAGCTTAAAACACATGCTGGTTATTACACATCATCACTAATTATTGTTTATTTTAACGCAACTCACAAAATAAATTTATAATAATATAATATATATTTTATTATACAA
Source organism: Galerucella tenella (assembly GCA_910591685.1). Taxonomy (NCBI): domain Eukaryota; kingdom Metazoa; phylum Arthropoda; class Insecta; order Coleoptera; family Chrysomelidae; genus Galerucella; species Galerucella tenella. Next base: position 31,975 of record CAJUYH010001574.1, read on the forward strand.
AGCCATGATCACCATGGAATTAACGTCACATATTAAAATATATAACAAGGGGGCAAAAAAATACTGTCTGGTTCCTCATTATGTGTCCGTTGTTGGCATTGTTGAAAAGATCCTATTCTTTCTTCATTGTTGTCACACGAAGTGAAGACGCGCGCTGTGTTTTTATATTGTATATGACACGATAAAACAACCATCTCGAAAAAACAACGAAAAAAAATGGGGGAAAAAAAAAAATGAAAACTCGAGGAAGTTATTATCCTTTATATATGCCGAAAAAGAGGAATGGGGATCTTCACGTGCGGTTGGATTTTGTCACATTTTTCACCATTTTTATTATTATTTTTTTATTTTTTTATTTTAATCTCCTTACTCTCTTTGCTGTGGCGGAAAATCCCTCCCTTCAAACTCACTTCACGTCTCGCGATTTCGGTCACAACTTTATTTTTTTATTTTTTTTTTCTTTATCACTTTGCTATTTTTATGTATTGTGTTTTTCATCCTTCTTATTTTCAGTCTCAATTGGACTGTGTGGTCCAACAGATTGATGCGTCCATGGCCAAGATCAATGGAGAAAATTCAGTACTTGCACATCGTTGTATGGTATATGTCACAGATTGTCGGTTAGTATTTCACTTCGTGAACATATGTGGACTAAAACGACAGTGACAGCTTTCACACTGAAGGCGGGGAAAAAAAAAAGGAAAAATAAAAAAAAAGAAAATAAAGTAGGGATAGACTTGGATTGTGCCACATCACGTTGCAATTCTCACGTCTCTCACATACAACCACAAGCTTCCACCACCATGTTGGGCAATGTCTTTTGAGTTATCGTATTATTCGAGTCCACATAGAGAAGTTGAATGGGAGATAGCTGAGTCGGCGAACAACACGGAACAATGTCACTTCGTCCATTGCCGTTTTTCATTAACCATTTCTGAAAAAAAAAAAGAAATACATATACAACAAACTGTAAAACGTAAGTATGACAAATAGTTGACTTATGATAATGCCTCATATTGAAAATATTATATATTATACTGTAATAAATTAATATATCATTTAATATCTTCTATTACTGAACAAAATCAATTATTGAATATATTTTACGAACTCTTAATATGTTGTTGTACGCCGAGCCACTCATTGTTAATGATGCGACACTTGAGCATGAGCCGCGACAAAAATATGCGTGATATCCACTTGGATGAAGTATCCAATCACTCCACCCAATTTCCTCAAAGCTTATGTATAATTGGTCACGACAACATTCCTTCATTTCAGGTAAACAGTTGGAGTTGCGTTTTGGACGGTTTTTTTGTGGCAATGGTGATGTGTGAATAACCAGAAACGGTTTTAATGTTAGCTCAGTGGATACTGGTGCTGTTTCACGATCGATTGAACATGTACTACATGCTATTTGTATTGCGTGATTCAATGTACGTCGTTCTACCCATTTTCGCACTGTGAATGCAACGTCAGTCTTCACCCAACCCTCTGTAAGTTTGTGGAAATATTACTTTTTTTATTATTTCAATGAAAATATTGAGTGATTTATTTTATTTAGCGAAAAATATAGCGTTAATAAAAATTGGCGGTAAATATCGACATCAAATGATGAATGCAGGAGATTTTTGGGAAAGAAAAATTACACAATTTACTCACCTCCAATCACCGTCTCGAATATCGCCATTATAGTATTTTTTTCAAAACTTCCACCCTGATCCCAGTGATCCAATTCGGATAATACAAATGTTTGGCCATACACGTCATTTTCATCATTTTCTTTGTAAAACCATAGATCGGCTGACGTTACACTAGAAAATTGTATTTCAGTTGGTAAATTGAATGTGAAACATGCGGCTGGACTGAATCCCGTCAAATGGTTTGAACTTTGACGACAATTTTTCATTTCGGCTACGCCTAAAACAAATTTTATTTTCATTTTCAAATTATTTTATTTTATTTCCTTTTATATATATAATTGAAAGTAATTATATTTCATATATTGTCAAGCGTAAAATAAAAGCAAAAATAGTTAATATTTATCAATTAGCTGTGTAGTGAGGTAGCTGATTACAATTGATAAGGTTGCATATAGCGGCGTGATGTGACTAGAATCGTAACTCATTATTCAGCATTACGAGAAAAGTAAAGCTCGGCACGTCAACCGGATCTGTTTCATTATTTTCACTCTATCTCATGTGCATTATATGGCTTTATTCTCTCTTTCACTTCCATCCTATCTCTCTTTCTCTCATCTGCTTTTCACTCATGCCAACATTCCCCTTCGAATGTCACGAGTCGCGTAACTCACGGTTTTCGCGCATCGCCAACCATAACGAGAATTGCCGGCGAATCCGATTTTCAAGCCAACATCGTTTCACCAAATAGATACGAAGGGTGAACGGGATATAGGGGGAGTGAATGGGGGACAATGGCACTTGACATTTTCACCCACTCGTTCAACTTGTTGTGTGCCGGCCCGAACGAATATTTCCAATTCGTCGTCAATATGCCTCATGGCTATTTGATTTCAAATGTTCGTTGAGCTAATCATACGAATGTTGAACATAAAATTGCTCTAGATATAGATATAAAAATTGATGAAATTTCGTTTCATTACATTTTTTTTTAATAGAAATGAAAGCATTATATATTATTCAGTCGTTCACAGTGAAATAGCTCGAATTTTTCAAACATTCCGTTAAAAAATTGTTTCAGGAACAAAAGTTCCATTATCATATTTTTGCAGTAGCAAAAAACAAAAAAAAAGTATGAATACATAAACGTTTTGTTTACTTTTATATAAACCATTTGATTATAAAAATCGCCATAGATGAGTGCACACAGCAGCGCAGCAGTGCACGCGATGAATATTTGAGACTGTTTTTGACGTTTTTATATTTGATATAGCCCCGAGATCACTGACCCATATTTATAGCCAAGTTCTCATTTTTCCCTCTTTTTTCTATTTCATTTTTCATATTCTCTCGGGATTTTTTTTCCTTTATGACCTTTCAACGTTAGTAAAATGAATGGGAGTGGTTATGAATTAGAAGCCTATTTATCAACTGCACACCCTATTTCACTGTTGAGTGTATATACAGGCAGACAGACAGACAGACAGACAGACAGACATTTTTATATTTTACCTTCGCTTATTGCGTGAGATGAATCATCAGCTAATAATCGGACATGGACAATAATAAATACATACTCATATAATAGCGTGCGAATGTGTGGATTAGTTTAGTTGAGAATTGAATACGCGCAATGCCACAAAATTTAAACATGATCAAAAATTGCATGGTAATTAATGTTTGCAAGTTAAAAAGCCAATCAATACGTGCACTGTAATCAACGCCGAATGGAGTGCAGCGATGATTGCAATTAAACAGTATCGAATTTGTAGTGTCACACACTAAAATTCCAACATGAGAGAGATACAGGAAGATGGTGAGGGAAGAGGGATAGAATGTGATGAATTAATGAGAGCTATAGTGTCTCATTCTCGCTCACTCTCGCTCACTGTCTCACATTCTCTTGTTTTGAAATGCAGATGAAGCGATTCGAAAAGTTTTAATGACATTGCATCAGCCGACAATCATGTTCGGTCGAGAAACCAGTTTTCGCTTTGATACAAGTGGATTTGATTATTTATTGATTATTTTTGGACCAACGTACAATAATTTGAGCATGCACACACACACACACACACACACACACGCACACGCTCTCCCTTTAATTAGAAGCTACGATTTGCCTAGAGAACATTTCACAGAGGTAATTAGAGTTGACGGCCCAATTAAGAGGCCGCCAGTCTATCGTGTTACCTCCAGGGGGCAATTAACGCTAGATGAGAGAGGATATCTAGAAGTCTCGAGGAAGTCCGAGTGAATCTTCCTAGTAAGTGATCGCTAACTCTTCAACCTGTTTGATCCTTACACCTGTTGAAATGTGACACGTTATAGAATTTTTTTTTGTGCTTTTCAATATGTACCATCTTGATTCATTCATGTCTCTGCATTCTTCATCATTTATTTCAATATATTTTCAATATAAATATATGGGTTTTCTTTTTTTATAGAGAAATAAATATGAAATTTTTGGAATTTCTCATTACCTTCGTTGGGAAACACAACTATTTGATCAGTCTTTCCATAAAAACTCTCGGCCTGCTTTTGGGCGTCTGGTTGCTCGCCCGGTCTAAGTTCAAGCACGTGACCATTTATCAATGGTTTTGGTAATGTCGAAAGTGAAATTGATACTTCTGGTGGTTTTGATAATCGTAATTTTTTTAATATCTGTTGCTTAACATATTCAACCCGAATTTCATTTAACACTTGTTCAATTTCTTCATTTGGTGTCACTCCATTTTTAGCACATGCTGAACATCCAATATGTTGGTCATTGAGCACTTTGACATCATTACTGGTGTTGATAATATTTCTTGAATTGTTATCAGTGACACTACTTTTTTTTTCGGAATAAAATGACGACCATACAGTTTCTAATGGATCTATAAGTGTAAATCCATTTGCAGTTAACGAACAGGAGAGAATAAAACAAAATCTAACCCAGAACCAATTCATTTTTCTATTTAATTAAGTTAAATATTAATAAAAGCTTTAGTCCGTTCGTGTTTCATGCCACTTTATACACATAAAATAAAAAATTTACGTTATCCCTTTCAATATATTGACACTTATATTCAAATATTCACGTATATTTTTTTTTTATCAAGATAAAAGGGGAACGGAATAACTAATTATTCTAACTTTGTATTGAATTTGCTGGGAAATTTCGATGATCGCAAATGCAAACGTTAACCATGACTGGAGGTGATTCGTGACGTTTGGCTGGTCATGTAGTCGACTCTGTACAGACGACCTTTGCCCTGTGGCCAGCGCCGGTTGCGGATTGGATGGCGTACGTGCTGATAGCCACAGTAAACACGCGCTGTCGACATGTTACCGGCACACGACATTAAAATATGAAACGGATCTTTGGAACATCTTAAATTGATAAGGTGACATTCTATAACCATCTTTCAAAATGAAAACAAGAAAAAGAAATAATAAAAACGAAATAAATTAATTAATTCATTAACGATTTCACCAACAATGTATTCGTATCAAATATTATCAATAATGTATTGTAATTACACATTTGAACATACACAAAATAATTGTTTGGAGAAAATTCGATTACGGTAATATGAAGGAAGTTTCCGTTAATACTAAATTGATAATATGATTCTGACAAACATTAAATGTATTGTGATTAAGTATAAGGTTTTTACCTCAAAACTTGGTGTATTGGTGAAGCAATATGTCGCGATTGATACTAATCAATGATTAATTGCACATCGTTTATTAACTATTCAACATTGGTAAAGCATCAGTTTAATATGAGTTGGTGGCGCACGATGCGGTTTTGGTTAGTGGTAGTTGGGAAGACGATAGGCATATTGACGAGAATGAGAGAATGTAATTCTATTGCCATATATGACCATTTCCTCGTGATATAACGTACATATATTGAATGAATTTGTGGCTGATGCGTTTGAGCTACGTGACTTGGCGTACATTTACGTGATCATATATTCATCCTAAAGAGAGGAAGAGCAAGATAATCAGAGGGAGGCAGAAACTAAGTCTCTTATCCACAAGCGTTGTTAATTATTAATTTATCAGAGAATTGCAACTGTCCTCACTCCCACTCTCACTGCTTTTCTCTCTCCCCCCGTTCTTCTCCCACCCTTTATCCAACTTTATTGTATGCATTGTGGGCTTCGATTAAACATTGGATCGGGGACTTCGGAATCGTGTGCTCTGAATTAATTACGTTGTTTAGATGTAGAGACCCTATTACGAGATGGTTTTATCACAATTGCATTATTTATTGTCTGCAATTATTTTATATATACATTATTTATTTATTTTTCTTCATCATATATCTTGTTTGTCATTAATAATTGTGAAAAGAAATTTTGATATACTGTTGAGAAATGAATTTGTACATCTGTATATAGTATTTTTTTGTTGATTTGATTATGTTTTTTTTTTTTTTGTTGAGCAATTTTATTGGGTTAACGGCATGGCATTGCCTCTCAATGACACTCGACAATGGATTCCTTGACCCCTATATCCTCGATATTTTCGGGAAGGTTGCAAGAGGTTGCAATTTGTCGTTGGAATTTCCGTTCCAATAAAATATTCTTTTATTCATTATCGCGAAATAATATTCAATTTTTTTCTTTTTTTTTCTTTCATCTTTCTGTCTTTTTTTTTTTTGCTTGTTATTCGTGTCGCATTTTATTTCATTCCATTTTTTCTATTTTTTCTATTCTCTTTTCTTTCGGCTCATTAGGACATTTATTTGCATGTCTGGTACAGTGGTATCACCTTTCACTCACTCTATGTCTCCATCATCATGATAAATATTCAGAGTTAGTTATAGTTTTGTACTTTAAAAAATTGTCCTACAACACAGACTGACTTTTGATTATGAATAACGAGGAAAGCGACACGGAGTTATGTGGAATATAGAGATATAGAACGCTGTAGCATGAGAGTGAGAGGTTGGTATACATATAGTAGTCGCATCGTGGCTTTTGCTCTCTTTCTTTATGTCTCTCTCTCCGTCGCTCTTGTTCTGTTTCTTCACCGCAACCGCGAGCATTCTCCCGGTTCACTGTGAGGATAATCTCAAAACTATGTTACCGCGCGAAACTTTAATACTACGACATTATTTATCCGGTTATTTCTTGCGTGGATGCATTAAGAGACACAAGAACATTCCACTATTCTCTGTATCCCCTCATCCTATATTCATTTATTGCCTTTATCATTGTTATTCTAACATTAATAATTCATCTTTAATAATTTATGAATGTAAAAAATAATAATAGCAATATGGAAAAAAAAGAAAATTGCAGATAATAATCTTTGTTAATATAACGGTTATACAGTTTAAATTCATGAAATTATTTTTATTTGTAGGATAACATATGGGAATGAGGTTGGCGATATGAGTATCGACTGATCCTTGCTGACACGAGACGCGACAGGAAAATCCTGGGCTCACTCGTTGTTTGTTGTTGATGCTCTCATTGTCCGGCATATATATATATATATATATATATATGTATTCAGAGGGAGAATGCAACAAAGTATACATGTGAATATAGTTGTGTCCAGCGTGTGTTTTCTCGCTTTTATTTTCCTGGATGTGAATTTTCTTCCTTTACGTTGCTCTTCACCCCTCGGGCATACCAAGTTGAATGAATAACAGTACAGCCGATCTTTCCACTCGTATATATTTTCATCACTGTATGAGAGCACATATGTGCTGTGTGAATGCAGACAACTATGAAAAACTAAATAAAATGAATTATTTTATTGTTCATGTCATGAAATTCAAATATTATTTCAAATGACAGTTGGTCATTGGGAATAAATTTAATAAACATGGTGAAACATAGCAATGAAATAAACTGATGAAAATTCTACCTCGGGTGAAATTTTTATATCAATTCAACTATTTATATTTGCTTTTGAAACAACATCGATACGCTTGAAATATTTAAATTTAATCTAATTATTTTATCACAAGAAGACAACTATCATGTTTTTTTTATCTTTTCTCTCGGTTTTTTTTCCTCTCTCGAATTAGTCAAGAAATAAATCCTACGAAAAATAACATGTACATGAATATGTATGGTTTCCTTGAAGCTCTTAACAGTACCGTGTCCTGGAGTATAATAAATTTTCCGTCTTCCTTTTGTCTCTCTCTCTCTCTCTCTCTCTCTCTCTCTCCCTTATTCACTCCCTTTTCTCCTTCCTTTTATTATTATTATTATTATTCTTTTTTTTTTCACTTCCTCTCTGCATCCTGTACCACGTCATTTCACGATGCGGTGAGTGTAGAGCCGAGGATTAAAACGAAGTGGATGATGAAAGCACCACCAAAGACATCCCTCGTATACATACCGCTCTTATTTTTTTTTATTTTTTTTTCCTTCTATTCATTTTTTTGTTTCTTCATACTTTCAACTATTCTTCTCGCGTTCGCTCTGGCTTTTCATCTGACGTAAACATGCTCTCGCACCACTGATGCTGAGAAATGTTACGAAAGGAAAAGTATATATATATATATATATATATTGCGAAGAGTTCGCGTATACACGTATGAGCATAAATCATCTATTCCCACTTTTATCATTTCAATTTTCAACCTTTTTCTTTTTCCTCACTTTTCAATCCAGTAATAAGTTACCACTTATAAATTGCCAATTATTTAAATAGTCGTACAACACCACATACATTTATACATCTATCTGTTTGTTTATCCATCTATCAATCAATTTCAATAAAACATTTATCAACAGGATCTACAATATACCAAGTATAGGGTATAAATTAATTTATACTGGTAAAGAGTAAGGGATTCATGTTTAAATAGTGGACTTGATGTGCTCACTAAATGTGTATGAGATATTATACTATATAACTGCAGTTGCGCAAACTAAGATAGAAAGTGAGAGAATGAGAAAGCAAGAGTGTATGTGGAAAGTGTATAAATCAGGATTTTCATCTGATCCGATTATGAGCGCTACGGATTCTATGAGCATTAAAATGGATTACCTTGCAGTTAACTCGACAATCCCCTGGTCAATTCACACTCTATATCCATTATAACATGTGCACATTAAAAAACCAGATTGAACAACAATCATCATCAAGAATATATCTATTAATATTAAATGTCTTCTTCACGTGAACTCGTATATTTATATAAAAATTCACATTCAATACAATATTTCATAGTGTCAATCATCAACTGTACATTTTACTATATTCTATCCCGTCTATCTATCTATCGAACTATCTATCTATTATTGTAATAGGTGGGAGACGGAACAATAGATGCCAACATTGTAGCGGAACATATGCCAGTTGCATCTGCAGCAGCTTTGTCGCGATGACAATGAATAGAATGTGGATATGTGACCCGAGGAAGTTTTGCTTGTATACATATATATATATATATCTATACATGTATATGGCTGTGTCTCCAGGAATTCTCTGATGGATTCTTCTTCTTAGACACACGTCGATAAACATGTATACTATATTTGTACCTGACACATATGCGAATGTTTGTATACATGTAAATGCAATTCAATTCACAAGTTCATTGGAAATGCCAGTGAATGAGATATATAGTCTTGTTCGTCGAGACTCGTTTTCGTTTTACTTCGTCCCACTCCCATTATAATATACCTATGTTTTCACTAAATGATATAGCGTTGTATTACGTTGAGTTACGTCACAGCAAGTGACGTTACGTCATGCTATAACTTTGCTTACGCAGGAGAGCTATTTTGAATTGGTGTGGAGACAGGACGTCAAGCAGCCTCCTCTCTATGCGATAAAGCCACCACAAATTTGCCACCTGCTCCAGGCGCGTTAAATTTCTGACATTATGTGGTTTATTGACGATACATATCATATGTATGTGTGGACGAATGCGTATATATAGGAATTGTTTGAATAATTGCTATGGTATTTGAATTCTTCAAAATTAGAGAGTATCTGTTGGACATGGAGTTATTTTCTGTTTGTCAGTGATTAATATCTTCTGTCAAGATTATAAGGAATATTTGTCGAAATTTAATATTATTGTTTGAGTGATGAATTAATAGATTGGATTCGTGATGCGATTGTATTCTATTAAATGAACATTTTTAAGAAATTTATTGTGAAAGGTGTAAATTTATTTTCGATAAAAATTTTATGCGATTGATGTGAACAATATAGAATATGAATACGGTTCAAGGCATTGTTGATTTTTTAGAGAAAGAAAATGGCAACATTAATAAATATTGTGGTGATTATGTGTTATATTGTGTCGTTACTCGATCGAATTTATTTCCAAACATGGATTTTTAATGTTGAATAATGATTACATAGCTGCTATGGCAGTGCCTCGAGAATAAATTATATACAATAGGTATTTGCGTACCATGTGTAGTGTTAATTGAATAATTTATATATTTATATCATTTTTACATTTTATTTGTATATAAAAGAGTGTAAATTAATTTTTATTTTTTTGATTGATCGATACTTGCGTATGCGGCATAATTAGCAATACCACAGCGGTTTTTATTTTTCGCCAATCGTATGTAGCCGTTTTCGCCCCAATTCGATCCCCACCAATTTTTTATAATCCATTCGTCAGGTGTATAACCGACAACAAGCATTGCATGGTTGACTGTATTTGAAGTGCACGATGGATCGTCATAGATTCCGTTGCTGTGTTAACATAAAGTTGAAATTCATTAAACAAATAATTTTCATAATAATATATTGAATGAATAATTGATTTTATATTCAAAAATAACTCTTCAAACTTTTTATTGGTTGTCGGAAATATGTGTTATGGAGTAGAAATATATATGGAACAGTAAAATTTTTTCTTTTTTTATTAATTTATTCTCTTTGGTTTATATACTTTGGAAATCGTCGATCGTTAAATGCAAAATCATTACTGCGGCCACGACCTTTAAAGTGTTATAAATCAGAAGACATTTGAGCAAAGGCGAATAATTTATGCGAGTGAATGAGAACGAGTGAGTATAATATATATATATATATATATATATATGTATACATATATAAATGGGTAGAGAGAAAGAGAGTCCGAGCCGATTATTCTTTGGCGTGAATGCACGCTCGATGCCTTCGAAGGCGACGATGCGAAAGAAGAATCGTCTCGGCTCAGTTCGAAATCGATTTCGATGAACAAAAAAAGCATGTCTGGAATGAAATTTAGATCTGGTGGAAGATAACTGCATTTAGTCATGCGTCAAATCACTTGATGAAGTTGAATTATTTTTGTTTGCATTATCTCTATGAATATATCAATAATATAATTGATGTTTATATATATATATATATATGAAATTTTATTATTGTTCTATTATTTATATATATATATTTGGCTTTCCGTATTGATATTGAATGAGGAAGAGCAAATAAAATTTATCAGGAAATTCATTTTGTGCGATAGTTCGGAGAATTAAAAATGTACAAAGCAATAATGAGCTAACAAATAACAATATTTTGACAGATAATAAATAGAAATGGGCAATAAAAAATGAATAAATAATTTTGATACTCACTGATAAAGTTGAAATGTTCTGGGACTGGCATTAATGGACACTGCTATGGGCCCAATGGTTGCAACAGCAGCTTCCAATGCTCGCTCGTCTTTGGCTGGTAAAATATTCCACGAAGTGATATTAATAACGCTCAAGTTTGCCCGAAATCTACATTGGCCTTCCTATTCACATAAAATTAATATTCATTTGGATGAAATCCATTTATTTATCAGTGATGGAGCAAACAAATTGAATATTATTCCAATTAATCCTCTATTTCTATATTATAATTATCAATGCAAATGGATTTCTATTGATTGAAAAGAATAATTGAATAAAAATAAGTATACTTTTCCATCATACGGGTAGGCATTTTGTCCCATTATTCCTTTAGATTTTTCCAAGTATTTAAATGTATTTTTTAATGATCCACCGACGCATCCTAAATTTCCAGTAATTCTACTGCAATCAATTAGTTGTTGAGCACTTAATGCTATTATTTCTTGTCTTTCTTTGAATAATTGGCCCTCTATACACAATGCGATTGAGTAAGCATAACAACTGCCGCATGAAGCTTGATTAATTGACGGTGTGGTGAATCCTAATTTTCGCCAATCGAAATATTTTGGTATCGTTCGAGGATCGTGAAGGACAGCACCAACAATCGCAGACTCTTCCTCACAATTTTTTCGTCGAAAACTCGGCATAAGTTTTATCTGAATCACAAAGTAAAAATACAAAAATAAATAGCATTGATTTTTTTTTTTTTCAATGTATTATTGTCTTTCGTATTTTGAATGTGCAACAAGTGAAAGGAGTTTTATAGTACCATGGTTTTAATATATTGACGAACGGTTAAATCCGCCAGCTCATTGTCCCTGAGTAAATATGTATAATGGCCTGCCTCTGCCATCAGGTTGTGCTCGTAAATTTTCAATATATTTGTTTCCCAGGCAGCTCGTCTTGATGTCTCCTCCCCGCACGTATACGTCTTGTTATATTTGATCTGACAATTTAACAGTACATTCCATGAATATTAAATGTCACTATGAATTCCAATGCAATATAATAACGTCGAAGAATAAAAAATGAAAAATTCTTTTTACCTTATACAACATCCAATTGTCATCCAAATGTTCGGAAATATATTTTGGTAATTTTCTAACATTTCCAAAAATTGATATACTATCTTCAGTATAACAAAGCAATGGAAATAATAAAAATAACACGAGAATTTTTGTTGAAATGTACGCCAACATGCCCATCGTTTATGTCACTTCACACTACGGTCTCGATCGCCCACTGCACTGCAACAATGTTTTATACGAATATTAAATTGTCATTATGTCAGCAGAAACAAAAGCAAAAATAAATTTCTTACTTCCATCAATGGATGCCAAACAAACTGGTTGGTTTATTGTATTCAGCTAAAAAAAAAAGTTATGACACACAACTGAGTTTATGTAAAGAAAAAAAAAAATCATAATAAGCAACTTACCAAATTGAGAAATGTGTTAACAAGTATCATTGAAAAATAACTTAATTAATCAGTACTGAAATGGAAATCATTCATATCGATATATTTATCTTCATAATTCCATTATACATCAGATTCATGATCAATATATGGAGCTTTGTTATATATCTATGAAATTGAATTCTCTCTAGAGAGTTACGGAGTATAGAGCATGCATAGCATCTACTACTACCCTGTCTAACTCAATTTATGTCGCACTGATGCCAGGTGGCTTATGCCAGACTAACCGCACTCGGTCTTCTCCAGTTGCTGCCATTACATCATTAGATCGCTGAAGCAAAAGCTCCGGTCCAAGTTCGGGATTAAGTTTATACCTGATCGATTTCTCCGTACGCTGCACTCAGTCAACATCAAATGAGCTCATATATGCTCTATTTGTACACATATACCTAAATCACACAGTGTGCATGCAACCCTATGCACATGTAGACCAACGGACAGCCGCCCACACACACACACACACACACACACGTACACATATTTGCCTAATTACGAAAACTTGAAATTGATCATCTGTATAATGTGCATGACCATCGTATTCGTATATATCCGATCAATATTAATGATTGCATCGCTAATTTTACCGGCCAAACACAAATATATGCGTATTGACCTTGTCCTTGAGTAGACATAATACAAAAAAAAATAATAGTAAAATTATCCTTAGCATTTTACTACCGGATTTTGATTGATTGATCTAAAATTATCGTTTTGGATTCATAATAACTGTTTTGTATTAAAACTGGTTTAAATTCGTATTCATATATATTTATAAATAATTTTTTTCGTTTTATTTTAAATGTTATATATATATATATATATATATATAGAGATAGACAAAATAACGCATGCACACTATTAAATTAGTGTTTAGAGTAAAATTCAACAGATGGCATAACATGTCGCTGTGATCCACGTCGACGTAGATCGAAGTGAGAGCTGGTCACGCGGTGCACTCTCCATTGGCGCACACCACTTTTATATATCAAAATCCAACTGAATCGACCTTAGTGTGTATAAGCGCGGTCGCACAAGTTTAGTGTGTGAATTCATTGCGACAAATGCGAGTATAATAAAATGGCAGGATTTAATAGAATGTTGTGGCGCGCGGGTAGTACATTTGATCGTCGCGGCTGTCAATTGCTTCACCATACGTTTCTTCCTCATATCAATTCCAAAGTGTCGTTGTCGCCAGTTACATTCGACGTATATTTCGAACGATAGATCTGGTCAGTGTCAGTGTATGTAAAACGTTGCAATCATTCTCCACGCTGTTGGGTGGGAGCGCTCTTGCGATCAGTTGAGACATAAAAGTTTTCATTGCGACAAATATCGCGCGTAGTTGTCTCAGTGTATTATTTTCAATTTTTATATGTATATATAGATGAAAAGTTTCATTGTAGAATTGGTTTGCACAATTCCAAGCGTTTCATAGGTTATCTCAATACAACCTTGTGCGGTCATTGAATTATAGTCATTTTTATAAGAATCACTATATTTAAATAATTATTCAAATATATGAACGGATAATTATTTTGTAAGCTTTTTGATTGTGATTGAATAATGTTTGTCTGACTACAAAAACACATTTCTACTTTTGTATAGATAATTTATAATTATCTTTATTATATTGTTGAATTGATTTAAAGTGAGAAGGTGTTGTATGGTGAGCATTAATACAGAATAATGACTTTTACATTGGCGATGTCTCGACATTTCCCAGGGATCGAGGATAACTTCCTCCTATTTATCCTCAATCCTCTTTCACTTTTGGGTTGGTTGATTTTCAACACAGTGTGCCGCTAGTCGCGACGCATCATTCGTGTGCATTAAACGTGTGTTCGTCCATCACTATTATCTCCAGGGAGTTTTTAAAAAAAAATATTAAACATTAAGAGTAACATTAGTTGGAATTAATTGTATACGAGTGTCGAATGCTGGAAGAGGCAATTGGAAATGGATGAATCTGGGATTGATATGGGATTTGATCTTGCTGCATTCACCAGTACAGAGGATTTTGATATTGAATACAATGACTTTGATCAGGCGCTTTCGATGCTATCAACATCGCAGGATTTTATGTACTATGAACTGAAGAGTCGAGCACCAAATACATGCAGGTGGGTATTTGAAATTGATTGTCACTATTTCGTTACCCGGAAAAAAAAAAAAAATAACTTAATATGTTGAGTGAATGAAATCGAGAACATGAAGGAGAAAAGAACCAGAATATTAATGAATCAATGGAATTTAGATAGTAGTTCATGTGCTTAGAAAAATAAGAAAATATTAGGTAGCTTTGGAGAAATGTCCAGATATGTGTTTGTCACTGCATTTAGATATTTTTTTCATTTCGACATATGTGTCCTCTGGCTATTCAATAACAAATACAGAGATACCCTATAGATATATCTACACATCTATATATCAGTGTTTACATTACTGAGACTAATTTTATACTGTGTGGTATAGGTACATTTGTTTATTATCAATTTTCTTTTCTCTATTTCCTTTATTAATTATCAATTCACTATATGTTTGTCTATAATAGTTGAGTGCAGACAGTTATTTTGTTTCACCGACCTTTTAAGTATACAGTAGATATAGTAGAAGTGGAACACGACAATTCCTGCTTATGTTCAAACGCTCGAAAGTGAGAACGATGAGTGCACTTGAAGTGAAAGGAAGTGTGCATCCCGCACATGCATCTTACTCTGCAATCATTGCAAGCCATTCTCTCTCCATGATAAATATTTTTCTTGCAATAAATATATTCGACATTGATTATTTTGAATAGTGATCATTAAATTAAGTATGAATAAAATAGTAAAAGTGGATGTTAAAAAATTTTTTTTCTACAGTAATAAAAAAAAAATAATAAAAGTTATACTTTTCTCTTTGACTTTTATGACTATTTGTCAATGGCACACTAATTGTTTTTAGCACGAGCAATTCACGACATTGGCAAGTGTCACGACGATGCAATTGTTTTCGTACAAATAGACA
>CAJUYH010001575.1:0-24724 GCA_910591685.1 Galerucella tenella
GGAAAGTTCCCTATGTAGGGGTTGCGGCATGACTGATGAAACGTCAGATCATGTTCTCTTAGAGTGTCCACACTGGGCTGTATTACGCAGGCGAATCTTCGGAGTCACTGTCATGGCTCCTGGAGACACAAGCAGTGTCGGAACCTTGGATTGAGTTGTCCAGGACAAGGCTCGCCTGCACATTTAGTAGTAGTAGTAGAACAATAAACTTTTTGATATATATTTATCAATAATTTAGCATTTCATTAGAATATTATGTAGGTAATAAAAATAAGTGAAAAATGAAAATAGCTGTTTTCTCTTGATTATTTTTAAATACATGCATAAATTTGAAAAATGTGTGACGTCACATCAGGAGGGGGGATTATAAAAATGTGACAACCTGTGACAAGGAGGGGGGGAGGGATTCAAAAGTCCTAAAATTCGTGTGACGTACTTTATGGATAGCCCCTAACCTCAGAGGTGTCAGAAACTATATATCACACAGCTCAGAGAAAACATCTGTATTACATACACGCATACGAGAAACTGCTGAAAATTATTTTTTCAAGTTTTCTACTCCTAGGCTAGAGGGCGTAGTTCACGATAATAACAGAATAGTATATTACGTAACGAGTGCGGAAAGTGACATTTTTCACACTCCTACGAGTGTGAAAAATCACTTTCGCAGAAGTAATGTACACTATTTTTCCTACGACAATGCGATAATTGTAACAAATATTGTTTAATGTAATGGTTTTTTTAAAATAATGTTGACATCGTAGAGTGCGGAAATTAAATAAGTGAAATTCACTTTGCAACGAGTTATGTACACTAATTTTTCCTACGGCCATAAATATTTAAAAAGTACCTTAGGTTTTTCGCTACTATCAGTATCAACTTCCATTATAATGAAAAACCGAAACCAACACTTTGTATTTCTAGTTTATCTCACAATTTTAATTCGTTTACACTTTTATGTAATAAATATTTCACTTACACTTCACAAAAACTATTTCTATGCTATGTGTTATAATTTGAGAATTTTGACATAAGCCTACTTTATTATTTTTCACTTCTATAATTAATATATATTTTTTACGATCACGCGATAAATTTACGAAATGTGATGGTTTTGTTTATTTGAAAACATCAATAACTATACCTACCTACCTACAACACATGATTATTTTTAAAATAATCAATTTGTAGTGCAAAATATTTTCAAAATAACGCAGAAGACATTTTAATTCTTTATAATTTGATTTTTTTTAATTCCTACACCTATACTATAGATATACCAAAATAAGAACATTCGACAGCTATCCGCGTCATGACAATTCGGAGAATGCTGGAGTAGACCGCGATTCGATTTCCGGCCGTACCTAGTTGTTTTTTTTATCACAAAATTTGGCGAATCTTAATAATTTTTGAACAGATTTTGTGTTTTGTGCTTTATTGGTAGTTATTACGTAGGTAAATTTAAATAAGAAAACCACGTTAATCGAATTCATGCGAACCGTGCGATATGATATCACACTAGAGTGGTGATATCATAGAGCACGGTTAGTGTCACTATGATGATATGAGAAACTTTCCGCCAGAGTAGAGAGTGCGATATATGTTAATTTCCTATATGGTCGTAGGAACAAACATTTTTCTTTTTTCTCATTGACCAACAATGAATTACAAAACAAATACAGCAGAAATAAACATCATTGACCTAGTAAAGTAACCTAAATATACTGTTCGAAATTATTATCATCTTTTTCGAAGCAGATATTTAATATTTGTGAGGTGAAACTTGCAGCCGCTTCTATTTCAGCCCTGGGAATACTGTCAATTGCGTTTTGTATTTGTTGAATACTTTGTTTGCAGGTCTTTAATTTGACCCAATAGATAAAAAACAACAGTAAAGTCAGGAGATCTTGGCGGCCACGAAAATATGCTCCCTTCCTATCCACCTATACTTTATATTGTTGGTTCAAAAAATAAATCACTTCATTTGTAAAGTGGGCTGGACAGCCGTCTTGTTGTACCAAATTTTTCGCCATAATATGTTAAAGGGACATCTAATGATATGGGCGATTAATCTCTGAAGAATTTTAAGTAACGCTCGCCATTTAAATTTTGAGCAGCAAAAGGGTCTTTAATTTTACCATCTAAAAACGTACACCACATATTAATTGACCAGTGGCCCTGGTTAAAATCTTGTTGCAACAGACCAATAATGTGTATTATGTCTATTAACTTCATTAGACCACATCTTACTTGATCAAATATGAAGCCCAACAATTTTAACTGGTTTTTTAAAAAATTTCAAACTATTTCTATTGTCCCTTGTGATTGAATTTTGTGAAGACATTCATATGAACTTAACTCAAATAGTTATATTACTATAAAAACGATTTTTTAGTGTAATTATCCTTTTTTTAAACGTTTTAACAATATATAATTTTTCTACTTTTTACAATTTCCGAGGTACCAGTTGAGTTCGATCTGTATACATACCTGTTCAGAAAATGTGATCTTATTGACTGTATGTCTGATGAATCCTGCTTTCAATAAATGCGAAGCATACTTTCTGGCATCTCTTCTTTCTTGAAAACCTTCGATGTGTGTCAATAACCAGTCGATCATGTCAGTGCCGATAAACGCATTGGGAATTGTAATTTTAAGCCACATCCGGTCCCGAATTTCCAATCCGCTATCGGCTCTTTGCATTGCTTGAACCACTTGAGACATTGGTGAATTCACCGATAGTGGTTCTTCCATGTCTGTAACAATAAATTTTAATATATATTTGTGATGGTGAATAAGATTTATTTTTGGTATAGTCACAGATTATAAAGAGAACAGATACGAAAGCTTGACAGAGAACAGTAAAAAGAGAGAGAGAGATGGGTGGACATATCCATTTAAATGCCCATCGTCTTATGTCGACTCCGTTCGGGCTGCTTCGCGAAATTTCCCAACAGAGTTGTCAATTTGCATAATATTTCCTTCAATTTACGATCATGTGTCAAATATTTTATAAGCATTATTTTTAAGTGTGATAGTTATACAGATACAAATATTCGATAATTACTTGTTTTAAATCAATTTTATTAACATTAAAAGAATTATACAATTAAAAAGATTATAATGTATAAAAATCATACCATAAATATATACTTTTTTTCAAAAACCATATCCAGGCAACCTTGCACAATAACGGTGACGGCTAACCTAACCTAATCAAAACGTCAAAACATGCTCAAAATCACTTGTAATCTGTGTTCCAAATTCATAACGCCATTTTTGTTTGCTTCATTGTTTGAAGGCGTTCAATCGGCGATATTAATTGTGTTATTTGACTAATCGATTGTGCGTTGTGGTAATATTAACTATAAAAATATAGTTGTATAGACTATTATTCTTATAAAATGAATAAACATTACGGCGGAGTGTATTGTTCATACAGAGACTGTCCAAATAAATTTCATTCGGAAAGAAAAATAAAGTTCTTTCGATTTCCAAGGGATGAGATTATATAATTCAATATCCCGGCCTATGATATAAGAAATTTTAATGTTTTTGTCATTAACTTTGGTGCTACAAATTATTATCAAAATTCTCCCTTGCATAGGTGTATATTGTATTCCCTTTGATAATAAATAAATTAAGAATTATTTGTACTTCAAAATTTTGTTGATTTTTGTAATTATTTGTGTTATCTAAAAATGTATTTATTAATTAATCTCCCAAGAGTAATGACTATATATAACAAATCATACTCGCATTAAAGTGTGAAGTAGACAGAACACAACGAAGATATTTACAATTGAGGCTCAATACAATGAATCCAAACTACCCCCCACCATTCCAATTATTTAATGTATGCCACAACATTCTTATTTCTGTATTCAATCAACATTTCAATACCAATTTCTATAATAGAGTACACGCATATTTCATATTTTGCTTAGATATTAATTTATAATAGTAAATATGATATCAAAAATTACTAATAATAGGAAATAAACCAGTTTCCATTGGAAATTACTCCCAAATTTTAAAATAAAATTCAAATTTCAATACACTTTCCGACCACAACCCGAGGATTTCCGCTACCGATGATACGTGTGATGTCATATCACTTGTGTTTACTTATGTCTATATGGCCGGTATTGCAATAGGTCATTAGGTTATGTGTAGTTGTGTGTTTATATTGTATTTTAATCAACTATTAATTGCTTCATCGACGTAGAAATATCATGTATATGTTTGTTTGAGACCATTACGTGTTTGTGTGTGCTTTTTTTTATTTCTAAAAGTCAACGTAAAGTGGAAAGTGGTTATAAATATTCGATATTTCCGAGGATATTTTAAAACTTTTGGGAAGAATATATTTTATTTATTAGTTCAGTGACGATTCTTTCATATTTTGTGAGTAAAGATATGGCTAGCGAAGGTTTTGTGAAAGCACAAACTGATAACTTGCCCAAAGTAGACTCATTTATGCTGCTTGAATTTATGAAGTCAAACAGCTGCTTTAATGCAGAGGAAATAAGAGGAGTTAAGCATTATCGTAAGTACGATTTAAACTATGTTTTATTTAATATATACCAACCATATTTCGATGTGTGGTCGTAAGAAAATGATGTTTTTATGGTTGATTCCTAGACAAATAGGTACATAATCTCAAACTATTTAAGAATCAAAATTACCAGCATAGAAGTAGGTACTTACATTAAAATGGTCTTCACAAGCAAAAGTAATGCCCTTCTCTTAAGTGTAATTTGGTTGCGCCACCAGGTAAAGTAACAAATATTTTGTCTGGAGTTTTAATAGACGTTGATTACACACTAGAACAATGCAATACTTGGGATACAAAGTTTTTTTTCGGCTTTATCCATTTTTAAGGCTTTCAGAAACAAATTAGGTTACAAGAACTCAGAGCGTGATACACGAATAAAAACGTAAACAAATGAGGTCACACCATGGGGCAGCCATCTTCATGACGTAAAGGGCGTTTTGGCGGAATTTCTAATTTTATGATTTTTAAAGTCGTTTTAAAAGTAAAGTTTATAATTTTTTGAAAAAATAGGCATGAAAGGTGTTAGGAGACCTGATAAAGCGTCAATTCCCACCAATAGCAAAATGTATGCTTGTACCCTATTGCGCCACTTCATCCTACAATCAAGGGCGCCTTACAAAAAACCCCTTTGGGTCTTAAGCCTTGAAAAACGCAGGTGGCATCTGTCGCTAACGTTCCCGTCAACAAGTTTATAGAAAGTTCCACAACGAATGGTGTTCAAGTAACTAATCACCAGCAATTTTCTCCCATTCTGTCCTACCCCATTCACCGGATGCATAAATAACGACACCTTGGCTTTCCCATTCCCATCAGTCTAGACCAACACTTCAATCAGAGCTTCTGCTGAGGTAAAATGCACTGTTGTGATTTCACGGGTTATTTAAGGCACAACTCTTGTTCTACATTTTTTAACCTTAAAGGTCTAGCATCACTAATATATGTTTCCCCTTCGCTCCTCCATTCGCCAAGCAGCAGTCGATACCGGCATTCATTCAGTGTAGCCACATAAATGGTTAGCCTTTGAAATATTGTATTATACAATAAGCTATCAATTTTGAAAAATTTTAAAGTAAAAAAAAGCGTGTTTTAATAATAGTGTTTCTTCAATGATGTGCGATGTGTTTGTATACTTTGGCAAGTTTATCTGAAGCTACGGGGCATCGGTAAGAGGCGATGAAAGATGGCGCATATCTGTCATAAACGTACAAATGGCGTACGGTAGGTACCTATTTTACCAAGTAAAACTGAAAATACAAAGGTCATTGACAATACCAACGCCACTGGATATATCAATATCAGTCAATTGAGAAAGTGAGAGGGAAGAACACACGCACGCGCTTGCCAATAAGAAGTCAGCTGGTCAGGCTTTTGGATAAAAACCACCAATTATGTAATTCGGAGGGTGTGGTAATTATGGTTTTCGTACAACGATGCCAGAGCTTGAAGAAGACCATAACAAATTTGGAAAAGTGTTACTTATAACTTGAAAAAATGATGTTAATAGAAAAAATCCATGGAAACCAGCACATTAAAGAATTAACGTTTAATCATATTGTTAATAATAAAAAGTCCCTTTTCTAATTATTATCACCATATACTTAGCACTTTAGCTTTTTCATAGTTAAACGTGGCAATATCGAATGTTTTCGACTACATTCCTTTCGCGGCTTCAGATAAACTTGCCAAAGAATATGCGGATGCAGAATATGTGTAAATAAAAATAAAATAAAGTAAGTTACTCTTCTTCTCTCCTGTAACCGAGGCAGGCCGTTACAGTAAACATATCACATAGTGATAAGTATAATCTGATAGTGCACGCACAGTTCTTCAAGTTTTGTACCGAGTACTAAAGGAATTTAAAAAAATTAATTAATTGGAAATCTTAAAATGCCTTTCATTTGCTAATGTAATGCCCCTCGTATAATCAAAGTTAACAACAACCCCCATCCTTTACACCACAATATTGTCACATACGAAAATATTTTGGTATTAATGGCAACAACAGAAAAATGAATCAAATTATTTTCCACAGTTGTCTTTTTCTTTTTTATGACATTTATGCAATAAATAATCAATATAAATAAAATTGACACACAGGCAAATTATTCGTTAACAATTATATTAAATAAAAAAATGGTGCTATAAAAAAACCTAATATTTGAGTGCATACATACCAGGACCTAGAAGACACTCACGTTCATTGGCGGGTATCGTACTAGCTATAGATGAACTCGATACTGTCGAACTGCTCGGAGGTCGAGCCACTGGATCACCTCGAACAGCAGCTGTATGTGCCACCCATGCTCCTAAATAACAAATTCTTTTAATTTAAAACATAAATCTTACGAAAAAATATAATCGATTTGAAATGTAAAATCTTTCTTTACGTTAAAAGGGTGAGTGTCACTACTAACGGATGTCTGGGGAAGGTAGTGACAACTTTAATGCCTTTTTTCAAACTGCATTGGTGATACTTACCAGGATCTATAGGTCTAACAGGTTCTGTTCTTGGTATTGTAAAGTAGCCTTTGGGATTGGGATCCCAGCATTTGGCAACTACTAGTTTAATCGGTCTAAAAATATGAAATGAGGTCAAATTTTTTGAAAGGATTTAAAATTTATTGTTTTTATTTTGAAAATTTAATAGTACTGGAAATATCCATAGGCTACGGTGCAGGTGTATGCAATCACTTAGGACAGCCTCCCTATGCAACTGTATTTTAGTCATTGATTTTTATGTGGAGAGATTGGAGAAAATCAACAATTTGCTTTAAAAGTTCTCAGACAGTTTAACAGAAATATAATACAATCTTGTGTGAATATCTCAAATAGAACAAAAATTTGATAAGAAAAAAATCAACTTTGTACCTACTACTCTGGTGGAATACAGTTTCTCCCATTTGCCCTTTTAGGTGTCAAGCATAGTTTTGGTATCTAATTGACTGATATTTTGATTATTTAAATAAATTGGTTTTTATGGCATTACCTTTAAATACAATTCATTATAATGGAGCCATCAAAATGTATATGAAATTGAAGTGAGGTTTACTGTGAACCAAAGTTAAACCACTCTAAATCATATGTATTTGTATAAAATCTCTTTACTCCTGGTTGTATTAAAAAACATAAACCTGGAATTTGGTTACATTTTTAATAAAGTAGTTCAAATGAACTGAATAGTGTTTGTATTATTTTTAATCAAAAATCGGATTGGCCTTAACAGATTCAGTGGAACATTGAAAATTTCCAAATAAATGTATCAATAAAAATCTTACCCCGGTTTTTGTACAACTTCTCTTAATACTTTAACAGCTTCGTCGTTTGACATATTTTCAAAATTTACATCATTCACCTGTAATATCATATCACCCGGTTCTATTCTGCCATCTAAGGCTACAGCTCCCCTAGAAAAAAAAATATTTAGTAATTATTATTTTCACAGAAAGTAATTTAAAATATATTTCTTTGTTACACTTCTTACATCAAAATAGTCTGTCTGTTGTTAAACATTAAAATGTAGCTTTTCAATTAAATATTGGAGTCAGCAAATACTCACGAATCACTTGTACTACAGATTGGACAAAGAATTATGTTCCTTATAGCCATTCTGTGATTGACAGAGAGGAAGCTATAGAATAACAGAGATAAAATGTCTAGAGAAGTGGGCTTTTTGTGGAGGGGAAGTATGAGATATAAAATTCAAATTGCATTGCTCAGTTACTCCTATCTACATTAATCAATATAAGTTTTGAGGGGAAATTGGGGCTACAATTATTATAGATCTGAATTTGATAATGTCAGCTTGTGGTGAATATAGTTGAGTCTGATTACATACACATGAAGATGAAATATAATATCAGATTGGTGTTAAGTGAACCAGTTTCAATGATACTAGAACCAAAGATATTATATGGTGATTTACTGAAATAAAGATAAAATTCAAAGAATGCTTACCAACCAATTTAATGCAGTTTTTTAACCAATGTCTTCAAATAGGATGGGTATAAATTTTATTTTTCACATTTTTTAATCAAAGTATTTTAGACTCACCCTTTCATTATAGAACCAACATATATTCCTCCATCTCCACCTTTATTACTCTGTCCTACAATAGAAATACCCAAAAAGTTAACAGTGTCCATGTTTAGGGTAACTGTAATTATATTTAAAGACATTGTAGAATCTGTGATGCTTGAATAAGAACTTGTTCGTGACAAAGCCTGTAACAAAAAAAAAATGAGTCTAACTACTTTTAAAATAAAAAATAACAATAATTTATTAATCTACAAGACCACTATTCTCAAATAATAATAACTGTTTGGTGTTCTTTGGCACTACTTCTTTCTGACATTTGAATTCCACTTTATAGTCCTTTTTGAAAGAAGTTCTGTAAGATTTCTTGCCTTATAAAGTAAAATAAATGAAATAACAAACCTGTAATCTTTGTTTCCGTCGTCTTTGGTGACGTTTTCGTCCAGCTACATGCAGTCGGCTAACACTTGAACATTCTGATAAAGCAGTGTGTCTTCCTGTAGTTTCTGACTGAAAACTGGTAGTTTCTAGGTCAGAACTTACTACGGATGCCGTTTCATATACCCTAAAAAAATTTGAAAATTTATTATCTACCTGAGGACATTGAAAGACCTAAAGATACATCCCAAGTTGAGAAGACTAATATAAAGGGTATCTAAAAACTCTCTTGCCAAAGACAAACTACAGATACGGTTAATTTCATAGAAAGAATCAAATTTTTAATCAAATTCCATTAGATCTTCGCAGTAAACACGTCAAGAAACTGATACACAAAAATTTTACCGAATTTACTCATTGCCCCTTCCACAAGTTTAAAAAGCTTACCTTGGAAGATGTCCATTAATACGAGATGAGTATTTATGATGTCTTCTACCATGTCTAGAACTTATAATACTTTCTGTGTCAGTACAAACCGACTCAGGCGCCGGTGGTGGAAGTCTAGTTTCTGATTGATGTGTTACACTGTCTGTACATTGAGAACCTCCATCAGAATGATTAGAACCATCAGCTGATACCAACTTGAAAGAAATTTTAAAAAAGTCTTAGTTTGTTTATGTGCTTAGTTTGCATATTATTAATAATAGAATATTTCATACAGTTAAAGATGCAGTGACGAAATAGTTTACAGAACTTCAAGGGAACTGATGCAACAGTCATAAAGACCTGGATCTGGCACTGAACGATCTAAGCAGGCTTATCTCAGTCTATAGAAGATATAGTGATGGCCATTTCTTAGACATTTAGGTAGTATTTAACAATACTACTATAAATTCAATGGTTAATGCGATGAATGGACAACAGACAGTAAACAATCTGATAACACAAATATTCAACTTTAGGTACTACACAAAAGATGGCACTATGATGCCTGAAATGAAAAGTGCTGGAGGAACGGTGATTCCATTTTCCAAAGAAACAAAATAAATACCTAGAATTACATTTTGATCAAATGGTTTCTTGAAACAATCACCATCAGAAAACACACAGAAGCAAAAGAATGTGTGGAAAAAGCTGGGACCTTAACTCAAAAACGACCCAAGCGTTTTACTCAAAGGTTGCTAAACCAATGATAGCATACGGATCAGTAGAGAGGTGGAAAAAGACACTGCAAATGAGAATTATAACACTTAAACAAGCAAATGAAGGCTTGCTTGATTTGACAATGAACAAGGCCACAACAAAGTGGGTGATTGGTTAAAATGCTGGGTAATCTCAGCAGATCAGAGACAGGCAAAACAGACAGCATAGATGGGTAAACTGGCAAAGCTGTAGCAGGTATATTAATTGGACACTGTAAGCTAAATAAACATAAATTACTGGAGTTGACAGACAAAGTGCAAATTCTGTCATCTAGAAGAAGAAACTATGTCAGTGTGACTGCCTGGAAAATTTGCAGTTTCTTATACTAGGGTCTATTAGGCAAAACAATTGTGAAGCAAAAATCTTTTGTTGCACTGCCAATTATGCACTTGGATTGCTTGCTCACTTCATACTTTAAGTATGAATAAGTAGTGTAATTTTTTTTAATTAGGTTTTTCAAAATGTCTTGTGGGCCGGTTGTTGCCCACATATGCACTAGACAATGAGAAGCCACTAGAAACTAGAAACGCAAGAAACTACATGGAGAGTTCAGTCTTGAGGCTAATTGGATACATAAAAAGAGTTGGATTGGAAAATTTAATCTAGATTCAGATGACAATAGATCTGAAGTAAAATTAGCAGCCTCATCAAATCCAATCTACCTAATCTAATATTCAGTGAAGAAATTTTAATACAATACATAGTGTTTCAATCAATGATGGGTTGGGTGGATAAGAAATTTTTTACATATATAATCATTAGCAAGATTATTAAATTTTACTAATTCTAAAACTTACCCAACTAACAACTCGCCCATTAAAACATGGTAGATTTGCTGAATCCTCTACAATTTCTTCTTTTACAACCCTTAAAAGTAAATAATGCTTTGAAAAATACTGAATATATTAATTATCTCAAGGAAACTAATACTACTACAGTACAAGAGTGTTTTGAGAACCCAATTTTGCTATTAAATCAGAATAATAGTCAGGAAAAATTTTAAACTATTGGTAGAAACAAGAAAATTAAGAATATCTCAATAAAAACATTTCAGTAATAAACAGATAACAAAAGTTAACATGGAAATGATACATATACCTATAATACATTTTTATATTCTGTATACTTAGATCAAATAAACTTCAATTGCATTGATTCATAAAGGATTATTATTATTTCTGCAAACTAAACCAAACAAAACATAAAAATCTAATAACATAATATTTGTGATTTATTATTTAGTAATACAACAAACCAAGTATTTTGCATTATTCATAATTTGTAAACTGACAAGAAAAATTACATCTAGAAAAATAACACTTTTGGGTATCACTGAAAAATGCATCATACCCCTTAGGTCACAAAAATCATGACATCTACAACTTCAGGCTGTTAACACCACATTTTCAACAAAAACTGATTCAAATTAATAATAATTAATATCTAGTAAATCAAAAAATGTACTGCCAAAAACATGCATAGGAGATTTTGATACTAAATTCTAGTTTTCTATTCTTTGCTATTTCTCAGTAGTGTAATTTGTCTTTCTAGGTGCAATATTTATATGCAATGCACTTAGTGACTTAGTTTTCAAGTTTAATTTGTAGTATTTAGCTATGTAAGTTATTGTAATTTTGTATGAACCAGACTGCTTACAAGTTTTGCAGCAGGCTCGTAATTATTACAAATTGTTTAACTTCAGCCTTGTGTTTAATTTATACTGGAAATAAATCCAAATATAAACAAGGAGAAGTATGAAGAATTTATATTTCAAACCAGAATGATTGCTCTAAGTATGTATTAGATGAAAAAAATAAGCCTCAATATGAAGAGAAATCCCTAAGAGAAAAAACACACCAGAGAGTCCAAGGGAAATACAGAATGGCAAAGATAAGCAAAATCCAGAGAAAATGAGATAAATGAACATGACTCTAGAACAAACAAAATTGATCTATTGAATAAGGTAAAGTTTGTCAAAACTCATCTACAGAAGTGATGTTTGTTCCTGGGTGGCTTTAGCTGCTGCAATTGATTTCAGATACATTTTAAAGATTCATTATACAAAGGACAGATAAATCATGTAAATTTTTTTTTGAAAATCACATGTTAAAATAAAATAGTTAGTTATCAAACAATTATTTAAAATCATCATCTTATTATTTTCTGTGTAATGCAATGTACTGTGCAGAATCACTAACTTAATGTAAACAGTAAAGGCTATCAAATCTTAAAATAATAATTGACCATCAGTATAGATACAAATTATGTTTAATGCAAAAGCTGTTTTCTTTTGTTAAACTATTAAAATAAGCTGAAAACTTATCCAATACAATTGAGATGTTTAAATTTAATTGTTTACATAATATATGTACATACATGTAAGGGTGTCAATATAAATATGGTGAACATATAAAACATCCTACAACTATTTATTCTCACTTCAAGTATCTACATTGCGATTTACGATAAGAAATATTCAACATTTTAATAAATATGAAAATTGATTACCCAAAATCATCATCCATTGATTTAAAGAAAAATTTATAGTTAGGCCTGTTAAGAACATTTTTAAAATCCACTAATGTGACTTTATCAGGAGAAATTGGTATTTTCACTAAATATGGAGTTTCTTCATCGTCTATGTGGTATATTACTTTCGTTTCTTCCATTTTCTGGCACTTTATAACAATATATAATTTATTTTTCGGACAATAATAATACACCTTTAGTCAACATGGCGGATAGAACTACCACAGAACACTTTATTATGGAAACACAACAATCAACAGTGCTACCACTTTCCATGTACGACATATACCACTTGTCATTAATTTCCCCATTGATCCACAGGGAGTGCGTTCACATACTTACTCCCACAGTTAAAGATTAACTCAGTTTCGTTTATTTACTTACTCTAGCTCTAGATGATGAATCAGACCAATGATCAGACATACATATAAACCGCGCGACTTAACTCTCACGTAACTCTAGATATAACTCGGAGTAAGTTTATAAACACACCCAGGGTGTGCTGTGCTCTGTGCATTGATCTTTGGATGAAACGTGCTCGAGTTTACGGGAGATATTGATATAAAATATCCTTGTTTGCGATTCCGACCGACCAATTACCATAGACAACTGAAATAAGAGCTAGTGTCAGGCTCTATTGTGAACATATCTTTAGATTTTGAAGTGGTACCACAACAAAAAACACGGAATACGATTTTGTGCCCTTTTAGCAGTGTTGCCATACAAGTGCCAATGGTCGCATGTTTACGTTTATTCTGCTCTGCATATACGATGGTGAACCCAAAAAATCTGTGACAAGTTCAACAATCGCGTATCTTTTTGCAGAAATTAAAAGTGAGTATAATATTGCATTTAGAATTATTCGGTACTTTTTTTTATTCTCTAGTAGTATTAGCTAATTACGATTTGAATTATCATACTATATTTTATTTTAACGGTCTGGCATCACTGCCATATAGTCAGAAAGTGGTCGGTCAAATGTCAAAAAGTAGGTCAATATTTTACATTCTACCAATTCATAATCTTATTCTACCTTTCAATAGTTTCAATACGTGTGTTCATATGTTGAGATATTTGTAGTCTTTTTTTGTGCGACTGATTATACGTTTGAAGATGTGAAGTACTGCTGCAAAAGTGATATACTTTTCGTTGCCTTAAAAGAAGGTAGGTAGTGCCCAAAAAATATATCAAATTTTGTTTTGGAAAACCAACCCCAGAGGATGGTTTAAACTTGAAACAGTGAAATATGGCTGAAAAACTGGGACTAGGTAGTGAGTGTCGAGAATTAAAGATTGGTCAGAGTTTCAGTAATCCAAAATCTAAAGCTTTCCACACTATGAAATGTAAGTTAAAATTTTAGCCACTTTTAAGTTAGTTCTCTCACAACCATGTTTCTCTTTTCAGATGATTTCAAGCCAGCATCCGTTGATACTAATAAAAAAGCTACTGTAGAAGTTCCTGGAGTTAATCAAGTTACTGTTACAGTACCTCATTTAGGTATGGAACAACTAATAAATTATTTGGCTAAAGGGGATGATTGAAATTCTATTATTTTGTCGTTATAAAGCTGCTTCTCTTTTGATATCACTTGGAAATAAATCTGTATGAACAATATTTATTATTTGAGGATCACAAACTTATTTTTGAACAAAAAAAATAACTGAAGTTTACTCTTTGTAAAGAATTAACATCTAAGAAATATATGAAATAACATTCATTACACTATCATTTCCATAGATTGTTATGTTACTTGTCACAATTTAAAACTGACTAAGAATAGTGTTAAGTTTAGCTTTACTTGAAATAATTTTATCTAGAACGTATTTTTTGGAGTACTTTTACATCTTTCATTAATTTACCTTTACATGTATTATAATATTTAAGTTCCTACTCCCCATTTGTGTTTGATTCTCACATTACTCTTTTTGTCATTCATCTGAGTTCACCACTATATTGGTTCCCCTGTCCTATTTAGTCCCTGCATATTAACAGAAAATTTGTATCTTTAGGAATAATACATATTATTTACAGATGGAGCTGGAATTCCACAAACTGTTTTTAAAGGCTCTCAAAAACCATATACTAAAGAATGTGTACTCATAATAGACCGAGTTACTGGTGAAATTACATTAGAGAAATTGCGATGTAATATTCAAGTTAAGAAAACTAGGAGTGAATATAACAAACCACATAATATATCTAAAGGTAAGATACAATTATTATTAGCACATCCATAACACTATAAATATGTATTTTCAGGTGAGAAATTATCTCAACAAAATAATGATAGATCCAGTAGTAGTTTGCTCTCAAACTCCAATTCAAAACAGAGTTCAATGAGATCTCAAACACCTCCAGGAAACACAGCTGGAGGAAGTGCAACAATGACAGGTGTTGGCCATCGTGTTTCAAATAAAACAAAAGTTGCAAGTGGTAGCCGTAGAGGGGCTGATAGACAAATAACACATTTGGTTCCAAAACATTCTCCGCTTCATGCGAGTCCTAGTTACCCCTCCCCTGGACATCCAGTCAAAAGTCCAAAGAGAGATTTATATAGTAACATTAATGAGTAAGTAGGTATACATTATCATATAACTCTGATTAAAGAATTGTGAAAAATAATCAATATTGATGATATTGAATGAAAAAGAATTGGAATCTTCCTAATTTAATAATTATCATCAGGATTTTCAAATATTTAGAAAAACACAGCAAATTGAGATAATTAAATTAACCTATTTTTGTATATCTATCAGAAAAGCTTAAATAGCACTTATTTTGAATTACTGAAACGGTGATGGAGCATCCATTGTTGTAGGTCGCATAATATTAGTACTCTTGCCAGCCTTCCAATGATAGGAATAGATGATTTTTCGGAACCCCGACCACCCTCCAGGAATGCCCAGAACCCATCTACTGTTCATAATTCTAGAACAACACAAAATTTGAACAACCAACGACCTTCACCAGAAAAACGACCAGCTCCTAATCCATTCCCTCCGTTAAAGGTTGGTAAATTAATTTTACACAAACATTAAATTCCAAAAGTAGCTTTGTTCATCACACATTTGTAAAGGTGGCTCACAGTTATATAACTTATTGTAACAATAATAACAATAAAAAATGTTTTTTTTACAGGTTGAAAACGGCGTAGGAGAAATAACCGATTCATCTTCATCAAGTAGCGGAAGCGATTCGGATTCCGACGAACCAGCCACAGTAGTTAATAAAAATTTAAATAGTTTCACAGGTAATAAAATAAATGGATATAGTAATGGTAGTAGCAGCACTCCGATGAAGATTGATACAAGGTTGCTCAATGATGATTTGTGCCTGTCCGAAAGTGGGTCTGACTCAGACTGATGTGTTATATAGAGGTAAGTTAGAATAACACACTTTTTCAATATTTCATTTGATTATATGAAATTTTCATTATTATGAGTTCAAGTATTTAATAATTCATTTGGTGCCCCGCTGCAAAGTAAGTCAACCTCTAACCCTTTTAACAATCCTCCCATACATTTTTAACCAATCTAGTATCTACCATGGCTTTTATTTTTAGTTTCTCTCTTTTGTCTACATTCTTTATTGTGTTTCCTCTTGTAATTTCACTGCTTTCAAGTATTTATATTCTATAACATGTATTCTGCTTTTCATTTTTTGTTCTATTCCCTTTTTTGCTTCAGTAGCAGTCTAAAAACATTAAAATTTTGGTACTTTTTGAGATTTCTTTTTTGTTAATGAATCCAGGTTTCAGCAAGGGCTTTCCTGTTCTCCCCACAATAGTTTTTTCCTGGTCACCAGTGCTGTCAATTGTTGTTCCTAAGTATTTCAAGTAGATAAGTTGTTTGAATTTTCTTATTTCTTCCATTATATTGGTGCTGAAGGTTCCATCAGCCTGATTACACAAGAACTCAGTGAACTATAGACTATGATCCCATGGGGAAAAAGTGCCGCGATTTGAAACAGCAGCAAACCCATTCAGAACGATAGTTTATCATGCCACCATCGGTTCTAGCACTATGGCGTACATTTTCTTTTGTGCAGAAAAGCGCAGTGGAAAACTGAACATTTTATTTTTCACCCCCTGAAACCGTGATATGAAACTGTACGCCGTTTGTTACATTTAATAGTAGAATCATAAGAGATCGGTCCAGACTCTATGACGTTCAAAAATAATCGTTCGGAAAATCTAGGAAAATTTTTAAAAACTCTTATTTTCTAAACCCTGAAACCGTGATATGAAACTGTACGCAGTGTGGTACATTTGATAGTAGAATCGTAGGAGATCGGTCCAGACTGCAAAAATAATCGTTCGAAAAATCTAGGTACAGCATTGGTTTCTCGAAAAGAAACACATAACTTTTTTTGTACGGCACTTCTGTCAAATATTTATTTATATGTTGTATAATCTACAGAAACCAATGCCGTACAGTTTGAAATCACCTTTTTAGAAGGTAGAAAATAAGAGTTTTTAAAAAATTTCCTAGATTTTTCGAACGATTATTTTTGAACGTCATAGAGTCTGGACCGATCACCTATGATTCTACTATCAAATGTAACAAACGGCGTACAGTTTCATATCACGGTTTCAGGGGGTAGAAAATAAGAGTTTTTAAAAATTTTCTTAGATTTTCCGAACGATTATTTTTGAACGTCATAGAGTTTGGACGATCTCCTATGATTCTACTATCAAATGTAACAAACGACGTACAGTTTCATATCACGGTTTCAGGGGGTGAAAAATAAAATGTTCAGTTTCCCACTGCACTTTTCTGCACAAAAGAAAATGTACGCCATAGTGCTGGAACCGATGGTGCCATGATACACTATCGTTCTTAATGGGTTTGCTGCTGTTTCAAATCGCGACACTTTTTCCCCATGGGCTCATAGTCTACTAACAGCTTGATGAAAATCCTTTGCCTTCTACATCTTATACTAATTTTGAAATTGACACACTTTTTTATAGCATTTCATTTTAGATTATTTGGTTGCTGGCCTGTACACTCCTATCTCAGTCCATTTTAAATTTGTACCAAAGTTGTTTCTATTCCAATTTCATCTAGTGACAATTATTTAACATATATTTATTAACTTATAGAATAGTCAATTTACTATAATAGTGTTTTTGTTTTAGGCTTTTATAATGTTCGTCATGTGTATTTTTGTGAAAAAGACGATGTGGCAAAGTTTATATGGAAATGATATTTAGAATTTGTAATAAATGAAATAATATATGTACTATATTTCCAGAAATATATACTGCAAAAATTGAAAAAAATGTGCGTCATTGTATCACAATCTCAGTCAAATAAAGAGGAGCGGGTAAACATACAACACGGCTCTTTCAACTGCGCATGACTCAAGACTTTGTCAAATTTAGTAGTAACATAACAATATTGAAATAATTATGTAAATATCAGAAATATAAAACTAAGAAAAAAACAAGAAAACCCAGGCCCATACCCGGTTGATCAAAGTGTAACTATGTATAGAAATATCAGAAAATAAGAAATAAAAAACTTAAAAAAAACAAAAAACCCAGCACCTAACCGGGTTTCGAACCTACGACCTCAGAGGTTGTAAGCTCAATACCCTACCAACTGCGCTAATCAGCTCACATACAGTCACATCGAATAGAAGTTTAAAGGCTGCTTGGACGCATGCGCACCTCAACTACTAAATTTGACGTGGTGGGTGGAATATGTAGTTTTAACCACGTTTTCACATCTTGAGCAAGTCTTGAGTCATGCGCAGTTGGAAGAGCCGTGTTATATGTTTACCCGCTCCTAAATAAAGTAGTAAGTATATCAGCACCATTAACAACGCAATTGTCCATTTTGTGGCGGAGTATACAGTGGCGCTATCTAGCTGCAAGTGTAAAGAAGTATGTGAAAAGTAAAAAATAGGCTTAATGAATAACTATCTAGAACAGGAGAGTGTGCATTAGAGATGTTAAGGCGATGTCTCTCTATTTCACTTCACTATTGGGCGGAGTAGAATTCAATGAGACCTTGGGCGGAAAAATTGTAACTGTCGCAACGAGTAAAATAATTCGTTTTGTATTGTTTTTGTATTATATGCAAGTAAACGTAATTACCGCAAATTCGTACTTTATTTGTTTAATTTTGTGTCAGTGACAAGTTT
This sequence comes from Galerucella tenella, assembly GCA_910591685.1. Taxonomy (NCBI): domain Eukaryota; kingdom Metazoa; phylum Arthropoda; class Insecta; order Coleoptera; family Chrysomelidae; genus Galerucella; species Galerucella tenella. Next base: position 18,848 of record CAJUYH010001575.1, read on the forward strand.
AAAACTGTGTTTTTCTATTTAACTCAACTGTCATCATTTCTGAGGTAATATTCTTATATAATCAGAGATATTATGGAAGAGGTTATGTTATTCTATTTTTTGTTTTTATTGCAAATCAAAGAGAAAATAAGTCGGTATTAAAGATTTAAAATGTTACTCAATAATAAAGTACCCTCCCTGCAAGTTTTGTAGATATAATTATATCAAAAATAAAATAAAAACAAGAAATCAGACCTAAAACTAAACAGTTTTTTGAACGCTTGTTGTACTTTTCACAAATATCAACCATACTTATTACTCCAAAAATAAAAATATTAGGAGTCAAAATTTAGTTTAACAACACAAAAGCACAATAAAGCACAGTTTAAGAAAAAGCAAAAGTTTTACAAAACACACACTGAAAATAACTAAAACAGCAAAATAAAACCACTTAAATATCAAAGGGCTTATACGTCAACTGATTTGTTTTACTCGTTGCTAAGATGACATTGACATTTCAGAGCGCCATCTATCGAATTCTACTTTTCCCAATAAGTATCAACAGACCACGTTAAAACTACACCATCTAACGGCTTAAATTCACAACTCAACCACGATAATTTTCCTTTTTTTTTGTATTTTAATTTAATATTTAGGCATATTTCGGATTCAACTCAAATGTAAGGCAGTGGGATTTTTATTATTCTGTACAGCAAATCAAAACTCTGGTCCTTATTATAATTTCAACCATAAAAATTCGTTTTTAATGCTCTCATATTTTATAAAGAATTGTCAGATTCGATATTATGTGTTTTTTTCATGTGTTGTTTAACGTATGATTTGTCGTTGAATTTCTTATTACAAATTGCACAAAAGAAGGGTTTTTCTCCGCTGTGTGTATACAAATGCCTTGTAAGTTTGTTCTTCGCATAATATGCTTTCGGGCAGATGTGACAAATGTATTTTCGTTCTTTGGTTGGTAGTTTTATTTCTCCAACACCTATCCCTAAAAAGAAAATATTTAATTAACGTACAGGTTGACATCTACTTTTGTTTTTTATTAAGAAGTTTGTTAGTAAAGAAAAAAAAAACATAGATTTTACCATAAAATAAGAGAAATGAGAGAAACTTCAAATTTTGAACACACTAATATACGATATTTTCTTGCATATACCATATACTATAGTATCATTATGGGCTACCTCGACATGACATGACACCATACTCTACCAGACAGTTAGTATACTGTTAAATTTAGCATATTTATAGTCGACAGAAGCAAATAAGAGCCCTTGGATTTTTGATGCCCAATTGCATCAGTTTAGCTTAAATTTAATGCTTAACAAAGTGCAGCTAACTGATATTCCAACCTTTCATTGCACCATGTTTTGGTTAGTAAAGCCATGGCATAGGAATGTGCTTAAAATTTAGTGCATATAAGCAGCAAGGATATATAAAACAGTTATTGTATTCCCATACTAGATGTATGTGATTTACCATGAAAAAATCGTCTACCATAAACAATTTTGACAGGTGTTAGTAGTTAACAACTAATATCTAATTTTCTAAAAAAAACTAACCATGTATTTTGGCCATGTGAATCTGCATGACCCTTTTATCCTTGTATTCCTTATCGCATTGGCTACACCTAAATTCTCTAATGTTGGAATGAGTTCTCATGTGTCGTTGTAACACACATTTATCGGTGAATTTCCTATTACATAAATGACATTCGAAATTTTTCTCTCCTGTATGGCGACGCATATGACAATCATAATTGGATTTTATTGGAAAACGTTTGTCACAATATTCACACAAGTGTTTCCAAAGTACAGGATCTGTGTGTACAACAAGTTTATGAGACCTTAAAGAAAAGCGATTTTTATTTAGCTTACACCATACATTTTATGACAATGTTTACCTTAAATCCTTATGAGTATTAAAACCTTTCTTACAAGTAGTACATTCATATTCCCTTTTATTCAGGTGTTGTTTTTCGTGTATTTTTAAATCTGTTTTGGTAATAAATCCCTTTCCACAATAACTACAAACATTTGATCGAATTGCGTCGTGGTATTTGACATGTTGAAGCAAATTTGAAGAATTTCCTACGATTAAAATGGATTATTAGAAATATAATTCATGTGCAATTTTGTTGGAATAGACTGAGTGGATGTTGACAAGAGAAAAAGAGAAAGTAGACCCCGTTTCATATAAGAAGAACCCACCAGAAGTTGCAGCTTCTTCGCGCATACGACTGCAACTTCTAGAGTTCTAGTGGGTTTATCTTATGTGAAACTGAGTCTACCACATACTTTTCTTATGCAAAATGCATATTGGTTAGTTTTTCTTAAGGTTAGATATGCTGTAGAGTTTGATCTCCTGGTCAATAGTAACCATGGACACATTTCACTGTTATGATTAGTTTTTGTGGTACAGCAAGTATAAAATTGGAAAGGAGTGATTTCTTTTATTTTAAAAAATGTGTATATCAAAAAATGATTGTATTTAAAAATTTCATTGAGCACTAGAACTAATAAATAAAGATTATAGAATTTAACCTACGAAATTTTAAAGTGCAAGATGATTATTTATAAGGCATTTTCTCAATATTCACCATTCCCTTTCTTTTGGCTCACATTGTATATGAGCATATTAAATCCCTTGTGTTTTGAACAGTATTCAACAGAAAAATAAACATTTTGCACAAGAGAAATGCGAAGATCTTTGTGCAAGTCTATTTAATAAAAATATATTACAGATAAAGAATAAATTTACCAAAGCGGCTATTACACCTTGTGCAGCCAAACGGTCTGACTTCTTTTTGAATCATCATATGAACTTCTACACAATGCTTTATCAGTTCGATACTGGAATAGAAATTTTTTGAACACTTTTCGCAATCAAATACAAACTTTCGATTACTTCTTTTTCTGCGGCGTTTCTTCTCTAAAATAAAATAACAGAATGAAAAACTGCAATCGAACACGTAAGTAATATTAAAAAATGCATGAGAAATTAACTTGGTGGCCAGTTAGGGCCCCCAAACATTCCAACAAAATATACGGTATCTAGGCTCACCATCCTACATACATACCAATACGAATTAATCGTTGAAGTATATGTGGGGCCGCCAGTGTTACAATGTTTTAACTGTTTAAGATTTAATCATTCTTAAAAGATTTGTAAAGGTGTAAGAGATATGGAGATAAGTGTTGCGAAGAAGAGTACAAGAAAGGTATTCATATTCAATGCATATATTGCAAGCTGGGACACAAAGTGCAAGGAATATAAGAGGCAAAAAGAAATGGAAGAGCTGATGACATATGAAAACATTTATCATTAATCTAAGCATATAGTATCAACTTTCAAGTCATTCAAAAAGGAAATAATCTAAATCAATCATACATAGGTTGGTGTGAATCTGGCTTGTGTTTATCACAAAACAATATTTCCCCTGTATAAGACAGGTAAATTATCCCCTGTTAAGGAAAAAGAAGAATCACTTCTTCTTTCTGTGTATCAGTGCAACTAATGAAGGTAAAATATCCCGTCTAATACATGTTTATTTTGTTCGATATATACACTGCTCGCCAAAATTATACTGAAAATAGAATAAATAATAACTATTTCTTTGTAAAATCTTAGAATATCCTGAACATTTTTATTGCTGAATCATTTTGGAACTTTTCTACTTTCCCTGTATGTGTAATATCAAAAATTATAGAAAAACGTTTTTAAAAATAGTTTAACTTTATATTTTTAAATAGGGCGGCCAGTGTATATTGAATTCATATCGATGACAAACAATTGTTTACGTCGAATGCCGTGACTAATAAATAAATTTTAAATCTCGTTTTCAGTATCGAATTCATTTTTGAAATGTACGAATTTGTCGGGAGTGTGTATTCGTAATTACGAGATAATAAGTGTATTTTCGGGAGTGTGTGTATATACCTATGTTCGAAATTACTTGCAGTAGTGAAACTATGTGTGTCTTCGAAATTTTCGGTAGTGTGTGTAGAGTAATTCGAATTTATGATCGTGGTTTCCAAGAATTATAATTATTTATATAGGGTAAGTCTTTATTTTATTATCTGTTAGCTACTAGCAGTAATAGTCATTTATCAACAAATTGAGTACTAAGTTGATTTTCAAATAGTTTAAAACATTCATTGATAGACTTCGAATTTTTTTAGTTATTGTACAGTCAGATACCTACCTCTTATAAATACTTAACTGTATTAATTTATTTTCCGAAAACATATTATCCCCTTTATTTTCCACTATTACTACTACTAGCAATAAATATATACAGTGTATTTTGGATCTTTTAAGAGTAATTTTTATACAAAAAGTTTAACCGATTGATAATTTATCAACAAATTGAGTACTTATTTGATTTTTAAATAGTTTAAAACATTTATCAATAGACTTTTCTCGAATATTTTCAGTTATTGTACAGTCAGACACCTACTTATTTTATATATATCTAACTGTATTTATTTATTTTCCAAACACAGGATAGCTAGGTAGTTTCCTATATTTTCTCAATATAGTATCCTCTCTGTATTTCTCACTATTACTACTATTAGCATTAGCAATAAATAAATACAGTGTATTTAAAATATTTTGGATCTTTTATGAATACTTTTTATCCAAAAAGTTTAACCAATAGGGTATTTTCCTATGAGCGGAAAAAATTAAAAAAGAGTCGGAGCAGGTACTTTGTGGTACTATTATGCCAGAAATCAATATTTCACACAAATAAATTAAACCAGTGATTTTTTATTAACTTAACAAAAATGGTAATTTTCAAATATTTACTCAGCGCGGGAAAATATGTGAGTTTATTGTGACGTAAGAGATCTCGCTGCTTGCTTGTTTCTTATAGGCCAGCTCAGGTGGGCGGCCGCAGGTCGAGCCGATGGTTCCGATTCGGCTGGTCAGTGATCTTGTCGCTCGGGATGCGGTAGGCGGAGCGACAAGATCACTGACGTCATAAAAAATCAGCGCGTTTTGGCGCGCTATTTAAATATAAAATTTTTAAAGTTGGTTTTGGCAACTTTCCCGCTTAGTAAAAAATTTGAAAAAAATTTGGAGTACTTAACTGAGGCCAGACAATCTTCTAATGGTGTTTAAAAAAAATTGTCAAATACCCTATTCATAGTTTATCAACAAATTAAGTACTTATTTGATTTTTAAATAGTTTAAAGCATTCATCAATAGATTTTTCGAATCTTTTTAGTTATTGTACAGTCATATACCTACTTATTTTATAAATATTTAACTGTATTTATTTATTTTCCAAAGACATAGGGTAGCAGGTTAGTTTCCTATATTTTCTCAATATAGTATCCTCTCTGTATTTCTCACTATTACTACTATTAGCATTAGCAATAAATAAATACAGTGTATTTAAAATATTTTGGATCTTTTATGAATAATTTTTATCCAAAAAGTTTTACCGATTCATAATTTATCAACAAATTGAGTACTTATTTGATTTTTAAATTGTTTAAAACATTCATCAAAAGACTTTTCGAATCTTTTTAGTTTTTGTACAGTCAGATACCCACTTATTTTATAAATATTTAACTGTATATTTATTGTTGAAATATATCAACATATCAAAATTGTAACGTTTAGCGCCCTCTACATATTATTACATGAATGTGTAGTGTTTATGTTCTAAGAGTAAATAAGAGTTTCCTGCATAGTGCAGCTTATTTTTTTCTTGTATCTTTTTCTTTTTTCAATTGAATAAATTCAGTACAGTAGACACTTTATTGAACTAAGGCATCCTTTATCTATGAGTAGACAGTAGTTGACTTGTTGAGAAGCCGAAGTGCGCACTGCGTTTATTTTTAACTTATAAATTCAACATTTATTTTTTTT
>CAJUYH010001575.1:24824-72505 GCA_910591685.1 Galerucella tenella
CAAAACACATAGGTAAGCTATGTCGGTCCTCATTTTTCTAAATATTGCCCTCCATTTCTTTTACGAGTTGGTTATTTTTTCAAAAGACATAGGTAAGCTCTGCCCTTCTTCATTTTTCTAAATATTGTCCTCCCCTCCTTTTACAAGTTTTCTAGATTTTCAAAATACATTGGTAAGCTTTTTATTTTACCTGTTAAGTACGTCACATGTACCAATTTGGTTATGGGTTAACAAGTTGGGGAAATTGCTGCCCAGTATGGGCTGTCAAAATATCGTAGATGCCAAAGCAGTTACATGTAAAATGACTACTTCATTGTCATCCTTTTTTTTCCAGTTGTTTTATTTTTTCAAAAGACATAGGTAAGCTATGTCGTTCCTTATTTTCCTAAATATTGTCCTCAATTTCTTTCACGAGTTGGTTATTTTATCAGAAGACATAGGTAAGCTATGTCGTTCCTCATTTTTCTAAATATTATGTTATCTATGGTATGGGCTATCAAAATATCGTAGATGCCAAAGTGGTTATACTTGGCAGATATTGACTAACAATTTTTTTCAGCGCTTCCTTTTCAGCACACTCTTACATACTTCATAGATTCCATCGAATTTTTAATGATTTTTTTTAATTTTGTTTGATTTTCTGTTCCAGAAATTTTTTAGGGGTGGATTTATTTGGAATATATTATATAAACTTGCTGATAGGCCTATCTCTAAATCCTTATATCATTTGGTTAAGTATTATGTGCATGTTTATTTTCTTAATTGCATGGGTGTAATATTTGCATGCTCAAGCTTGACTGTGGTAGAGGGGTTAGTAGAGTGGAGATGATATATTGGAGTGTTAATATGTTAATTTTAAAATATCCTCATGCTGTGTAATTAATATTTTGTTGATATTTGACCTGCAATTTTTTATAATTGTTGAATTTGAATTAATTTGTTCCTGTTTGTATATTTTTATAACTGCACTTTGCCTGTAAAGACTAACTTCTGGCAGGGTGCAGCCGGTAGAAAATATCCTATAAGCCGGTGGGGAATATTTTCCGTCGGTTGTAGAATTTTTTGGTCGATTGATTATATTTTCTACTGGCTGGGATCATCTTCCAGACATGGAGGACAAGCATCTAACTGCGAGGGATAACTTTTAAACTTAATTGCTCAACTTTCCAAAATATATAGGTAGGTAATCTATGTCGTTCCTCATCATTTATCTAAATATTGTCCCCCTTCTCTTTTACGAGTTCGTGTTCATTTTTTAAAAGACATTGGTAAGCTTTCTATTTCACCTGTTAAGGATGCCCCATGTAGCAACTTGGTTACCTACGATTCACTTTGCTTGTTGACTTGTTCATAGGTTGTCGGTAAGCCTCGCTTCCAAAACGAACAATGTTTTCCGTTTGTTGAATGGGTTTGGGTTAACAAGTGGGGGAAACTGTTGCCCATATTACAGATAAATCAATAATATCAGCCGAATTTGCGAACTATTTTAAGTCGGTGTATGAACACAGCTCATCTACCTACCATTGAATTCTGTAGATAATTATAGTTCAAATTTCAATTTTTTACAATTTACTAGGATCACTGTTCAAGATATTCACATTGCATTTAAAAAGCTTAAACCAAAGTTCTCAGCTGGACCTGATGGCATTCCGGGATATATATTTAAAGCCTGTCGTGATTATATTACATACCCCCTCATAATTTTGTTACAAAAATCACTTAACAATAACTACTTTCCAAAGGCGTTTAGGATCACAAAGGTAACTTCCGATACATAAAAAAGGCCCTAGGGACGAGTTCAGTAATTACAGGCCGATTGCAATAGCAAACTGTAGCGCTAAAATTTTTGAATATATATTATATGATAAATTATATTCGCATTTTCAAACTATATTATGTAATCAACAGCATGGCTTCTGTAATAAGAGGTCTATTGAAACAAATCTGCTAACGTTCTCCAATTATGTACTTGAATCACAGGATAAAGGGGAACAGGTTGATGTGGTATATACAGATTTCGCCAAAGCTTTTGATAAATTAAACCATGATATACTTTTAAGGAAGTTAAATTCACTGGGAATGAGCTATCCTTTACTAAAACTTTATGCAACTTATCTTAGTGATAGGTGGCAATATGTATCTTTCATGGGTGAGAAATCTGAGGCATTTATGGTGGAATCTGGTATACCACAGGGATCTAATCTAGGACCGTTACTTTTTTTGATTTTTATAAACGAAGTGCCTTCCTTAATTACATCTGAGTGTTTATTGTTTGCGGACGATTTAAAAATTTATACAAAAGTGAATAACTTAAATGATCATCTTCAATTACAGTACGACATAGATAAAATATATAATTGGTCGCTAACTAATAAATTACCTTTTAACACTAGCAAATGTGTTGTTTTAACATTCAGTCGCCAAAAAAACCCTAGTTATTTTTATTATGCAATGGGGGATACTCAATTAATAAGAGTAAATGAAATAACGGACCTAGGTATTTTATTCACTGGTAAGTTTAGCTTTAAATCACATATACTTAACACTGTTTCTCAATCATATAAATTACTTGGGTTTATAAAACGTACTGCCTATGCTTTTACTAATATTAAGTCAATTATAAGTATATATAACTCGCTTGTAAGAAGCAAGTCGGAGTTTGGTAGCATTATTTGGAGTTCACTTATTAATTTAAGCTTGAGTCGCCAAATTGAAACCATACAAAATAAGTTTGTGAAATATATCTATTTTAAAAAACACAAGATGTCTCCTAAATATGAGTCTTATGATCCATTAAGGTCAGAGTTTAGTATTGATAAATTAGTATGCAGGAGAAAAAGTCGAGAATTAATTTTTCATTATAAGTTGTGCAACAATTTAATAGGCTCAGCTGATCTTCTCAGTCAATTAAATTTCTACGTACCCTATCATCGAACCCGTCCTAGGAATTATTGATTCTTAACACCTTCAATAATCTCGCTAGATAAAATATGTCGCTATACAATAGCTTAAGTGATAATCTAGACACTGGACTGCTAGGAATTACTCTGAGTCAATTTAAAATATCTATTGCAGATTTAATATTAGAGAATTAGTCTTGTGTGTACATTCAGTCGTTTTTGTCTCATAAGCAATATGCAAGCGTTGTATTAAGTTATAATTTGTAACCACAGTTGAATAGAATAAGGGAAACCTGTTTGCTTTTGTAATAAAAATAAATAAAAAATAAATAAATATCGTAGAAGCCAAAGCTGTTACATGCAAAATGGCTATGCTTGGCAGTTTTTGACTAACAATTTTTCCAGCTCTTCCTTTCCAGCAAACCAACACATTCTTAGTGCATATATTTTATTTTCATTAATTTTATTTTTTGTTTCGGAATTTTTTTCAGGAAAGAATTTTTTAGGTTCTTGTTTTTGACATTTTCAATTCGAAGCTACAGATTTCTTTTCCAGTCCTATCAATAAATCATAAGCCTTTTATATTATTTGGGGGGTCTCACAAATGTGACCAGCTGTGACAAGGAGGAGGGGGGAGACAAAAGTCATGAAAATATGGATGACCCCTAGTTGTATTGTAAAAAAATTGTAATACATACTTAGTAAATTAAATATTTTTGGCTACTTCGAAATTTGAAGTTTAAGAACAACAATGTTCAAATTTCTGTTTATAATCAAAGGTAACAGTGGAACAAAATTGTATAACTTATTTATGTATATGGATTAACAGTCCTATGTTTAATAAACAAATATTTTATAGTTTTTCAGGTTAATATGTGCAGGTTAATAAAAAATTTAAATGTGTGTTGTTTTCTTCTTCATCCAAATTATGTGTCTTAAAATTGCTCATTTATTATAATTATTACACTACAAAAATAAAATATGATTTTATTTTTCGTAATTTAAGAAAAAAAATTAACCTACCAAACCATGGCCAAGGTGGCCATGACCAAACTACCAAATTTTAATATCCCGTCTGTAAAAATCTTTGAATTTATTCAAAGGTAAAAATTAGTTCCGGCACCCCTTTCTGGAGCGCTGCTAACTAACTGTTACTCTCATTATAAAAATTTTCAACTCATTCCGATGTTGCTGAATAACTATAGTTATGAGGTATTTTTCAGAAGATTTAACCTAACCTCATTTGATCCTTGACGTGACAGTCGTGACACCTCGCTAAACATGTGCTTTTTATTATAAACCAATACCATGGATATAGAAAATAAACCGAATGTTAATTTTATATCATGTGCTAGATGGATAAAACGAGGAGTTGCTAATTCAAATCCAGTAAAATTACAGCTCTCAAAAAATGAACTTGTACAAATAATAAATGAAACTAAATCAAAATTACAAGATACAAATAATGGAGAAGACCAACCTATGGAAGAAGAAACTCCAACGACAGACGAATTTGGATTAGAGCAATATGATAGCGATGAGAATGATGATACAGCAAATGCATTAGGTATTAGTTCAATTGCTGAACTAGATAATGAGGCACAGGACAATTTTTCAGGTACACATGTTTTTTACAGTACATTAAATGATTGTTTTCTGAATTGGTTATACTGTTCAATTTGTTTGAATATATTCTTTAAGGGATCTTTGATTCCTATATTCTAGAATACTGCTTATTCAGAGTTTTCTTCAGCTGCTTATTAAAAAATAGTATTCACTAATTTGTTTATGTACTCAACTTTTATTTTAGAATCTGATGATTCTGATAAAGAAGATGATAAAATCAAACCCACAGACAACTTAATATTAGTGGGACATATAGAAGGGGATATGAGTCTGTTAGAAGTATATGTATACAATGAAGAGGAAGAATCTTTTTATGTCCATCATGATATTATTCTACCATCATTTCCTCTTTGCATTGAACCCTTAAATTATGAACCAAAAATGCCCAAAGGCAACTACTGTGCAGTGGGATCTATGACACCTGTTATAGATGTTTGGGATTTGGATATCATGAATGTTATTGAACCTTCTTTCACATTAGGAAAAACTGTTGGTAAAAAAAATAAAAAGCCAATTGGTAAGTACAAACACATTAAGAGATAATATTTGATAAATATGTATTTTGAATTGTAGGTCATACTGATGCTGTACTTGCTCTGGCATGGAATAAAACATTTGAACATATATTATCAAGTGGATCTGTAGACCAAACTGTATTACTCTGGGATATGGAGATTAAAAAACCAAGTACAACAATAAAATCTTTTCAAGAAAAAGTCCAATGTCTGGAATGGCATCCATTAGAAGCTCAAACTTTATTAGCTGGAGGTAGTTCTTTTTTTTATTCATTTTACCTATATATAATGATAAAATTCTATTTTTATAGCGGGTAACAAAGACTTAATGAATTAAAATTTCAGGTTGTGATAAGACTGCAAGGGTCTTTGACTGCAGAACCCCTGAAAGTCATCAAACTTGGTTATTAGATGGAGAATCTGAAAAATTATGTTGGAACCCACTTGAACCTTTTACATTTTTGGCTGGCACAAGTAATGGTTCTGTACAATGTTTTGACTGTAGAAAAGGTCAGTTATGGTCAACAAATGCACACACGAAAGAAATAACAGGATTAGTTATAAGTAAACAGTGCCAAGGACTTTTAATAACGTCTTCTACAGATGAAACAGTAAAAATTTGGGATTTCACATTAGAAAATGAGCCTAGCTGCATTGCTGAGAAAGAATTCAACATGGGAAGCATTCACAGTTTGGATTTATCCCCAGATTCACCATTCGTTTTAAGTATTGGAGGGGACAAGAAGTCAAACAATTTTACCGTTTTTGATATTCAAAATATCGAAGTTGTAAATCATACCTTTGGGCCGAGAGGACTAATACAGTTAATTCCTGATACATAGATTTTATCAATAAACATTAATTTTTACTCACATGTCTTTTTAAATAACCTACATACATATACACAGGGTGTATTTTCTACACTTTAATTGCCAAGTATTTAAAAAATGCATCTTTGTTCAAATGAATATAGCTGATACTTATTGCATACAAAAAAAACTGACAGCTAATGTTCAGAAAACACAAATTACCAACTGTACTGTACTAAAATTACAGTACTACAGGGCAAAAAAACAATAGTGAAGACCAATGATAGCCCACAGATCAATAGAGAGGTTGGCAAAGACATTGCAACTGTCAGTTATAGAAAGTTAAGCACACAAAACGTGTTAGCTTGTGTATTACTGAGGCTATAAAAATCATCACAATTGTGATGGAGATCCTGCTGAAGCAACTTATTGATGCAAAGTGCATAAGATATAGGACTAAAGCAAAGGACGCTATTCCAATAAGCTTATAAGGATGTCACAACTTTTCAAACAGATGTGACGGAGATTCATCACTCCACTGGAAAAATTAGAAATCAATTCTATTGTCATCTTCACAGACAATCAAGCTGCTCTAAAGAAACTTGATTCAATGAAGGTCAATATTCTAAGCTAGCACTTAGAGATCATTGCCAGGGTTTGAAGAATATGAAATGGCCAAACAAGGCACATCAATGTCATTCATTGTAGGTACTACAACCCTTCTGAAGCTATGCAAAATCTACAATAAACATGAGCACAAGAAAGTGGGCAACACAGAAATCTCTAGAATGGTGGTAATCTCATCAAGATTGGCACATAAAAAGAGCTGAAGAATGTAATCTAGATTTAGGTGATAGTGAATTAAACCAATTGGCAACCTCTAGTCTAATCTAAAAGTACTTGTTGAGAATGTATATTGTATAGAAATATGAAGCCAATATTAAGGCTTCACAGTCAGTGGTAATAATTTAAATTAGTGAGATTATTTAAGATTATCTACTATTTTTCATACCTTCAATATTTCCAGTGCTTTCATTTTTAATATCATTATCACTTATATCACTTGCATCAGAATCTTCATTATAATTAAGTGGTGTACTGTCCGATTCAATAATATCAAAACTGCTATCTGTCTTAATTTCCTGTTTGGTAATAGTTTTTTGAAGTTTCTCGACTTCTTGATTTCTGGTAAAGTTGGACTTTAAGCATAGTTCACGGAAATTGTATACAATGTTAAGCAAATTAGTACAAGGCTCACATATATGATGTTCTACAGTCCATTCCTGAAATTTGGACACAAGAAACATTAGTCACTATATATTTCATCCAGTAATTAGGATAACTATAAACTTACAATTTCTGGAATACTTAGAATCAATTTTGATAATAACGATAATTGATTTTCATCTTGTTTGGAGAGCTTATTTAGTATTGAAGTAGTATTAAGGCAAGTGCAACAAATAATATGGTCTTTGCTCATTTTAAGCGGATTATTGAAATGAAATCTAATTTATTGCAATAATCATTCTATTTAAAATAAGTAGCTCAAGTTAATCATAAAACAATTCAGTCAATAAATTAATATTTAATTTGATTATCGAAACAACAATAAATAATTGATGTTTGATTTTATAAAACATAACCCTATATTCTCTTCTTTCTTAGGTACTTGAAACAAAGAATACACCAGCTGGTGAGCTGGTGTATTCTTTGCTTGAAATAAAGTAGTTTATGATGATTATGACATTAGTCTTGGCCTTTACCAACCGTAAAGAAGAAGAAAACAAGCTTGTTTTCTAGCATTTTCTAGTTTGTGAAATTTATTTTTAACCATTACATTGGTTTTTATCTTATCTATGACTGTAAATGTCCGAATTGGTAGATTTTTGTTACATATGTGTTGAAAAGGATTCTAGCCTAACCAACATTAATGAATCTGATGAAAACAATGTTAAATTCATCTACAAATTGTCAATTTGTGTGTCCAGTCAGGTAATATATAATTCTGAAATGATTTCGCCCGTTTCAATTATTATTGAAGTCATTTATCACATATTTTCGAATAAATGAAAGTATATATTGTAAATATGAATAGTCTTCATACCTGTAACAATTTCTTTTCCACATTATTAGTATAGTATACTACCACAACCAATTTAGTTCTTTCAAAGTAGTTACAGGCAAGAAACCTATAGCTTATTCTAGAATGGTTTTCTCAGTACAGTACAGCATTCTTTATTTTTTGTGCCCCTAACTGTTGATGACATGGCTGACATTTTAAGAAACCTAAAATCAAAGAAATCCCAAGACGTGTACCATATTACCACGAGTTTTTTAAAAAGTTGTGCTCCAAATTTTATTGTCCCTATTACAGATGTTATAAATAGTTGCTTAGTTGAAGGTGTATTTCCAGATGCGTGTTCAGCTTAAATCACACAAACAATGCAATAAAAGATATTACTTTCTTGGGAATACATCTAGACACACGACTTTCATGGAGCCCCCACGTAAATAACCTTTGTGGTGGGCTAGCTAGAACTGTATATGCCCTACATAGAATATCAAATATAGTTAACAAAGAAGCTGCATTAACTGCTTATTATGGACTTTTTCATTCAAAACTTCTGTATGGTATTCTAGTGTGGGGCAATGCCAGTCACGGCTTGCTACAAAGAATATTTGTCTTACAAAAAGCAGCTGTTCGCTCCATTATACAAGCAAAATATCATGAACCTTGTAAAGAGATATTTAAACAGCTTCAAATTATGAGTTTGTTCTCCTTAATTGTAAATGAAAATTTAAATTATGTGAAAAATAATAGAAATCACTTCACAAGTCATGCAGACATACATAATTATGATACTAGGGGAAAACATCAAATTGTCCCAACAAGAGTAAGAATAAACAAGTACCAGGGTCTAGATAGGTATTCGATTCTTTAATGCACTCTCTGAAGAAATTCAAAACTTGCCTACAAAAATATTTAAAACCAAAATAAAAAGTATGTTGAAGGATATGTGTCTATACAATATTAACGACTATTTTGAAGAAGTTGAACATGTCACCTAAGTATAAATTTTGGAAAATATGTATGTGCATTATTTAAATTGTTAAAATTTTAACTGTGAATTGTTGGTGATAAATGTTTATTTTTATATATATATATACATCAGAATTGTAATGACGACCTTTATGTATGAGAATAAATATTTCTATTTCTATTTCTACTTAAAAATATTAATATTCCATTTTTCATAGAAACTTCCCACAGAGAGAGTTGAAACCCCTCAATTATCTCAGAAATGGCTGGCAGGGCTTTTGTAATTTGTCAGACCTTCCGTTTTTTCTGAAAATATAATGAACTTTGTTATTAGTAAATATTACATGAAAAATATTCAGTATTCTTCAAGGATTTCCATCATGAGAAAATAGACAGGGTGATCCATTTGATACCATACCAGATTGGATATTACAAAACCTATCAAATCAAAATTTATAAAAATTGTTGAAGCCGTATCTGAAATAAAATAGGCGTTTAAACTCACTTCCAATATTATTTTCAGGTATGGAGGGAGGAATTTAGTATCTGTCAAAATTGCATCAAAAATCTTAATTTGGCATACAACTTTATTCAAGATTGTATAAAAAGTGAAGATCTACGAAATGAAAAGAAAAAATTTATTGAACAACAATCTCAAAAGTTTTACTGTGATAAATGCAATAAATACTTTTCACAGAAAAGATGGCTGTTATCACATATTACAAAAATACACAATAAACAAAAGGAAGCACACAGAGAAATTACACCAGAATTGGATTACATACCTAAAGATGAACACCTTATTGTCAACAATGAATATGTCGATGATGGGAACTATTCCAGTGAGGATGAAACAAAGCTTAATCTCAAGAAAAAATATAATAAACTTAAAGTTCCATTGACTTGCGATTATTGTGGAAAAACTTTTAATAGAAGACAACACTATTCAGCTCATATTCGTGCTAAGCACACTTTTGAAAAACCTTATAAGTGTAATCTTTGTGATGCAAAGTATACAAATTCTCACAGTTTGTTGGTTCACAAAAGAAATCATAATAATGAGAAACCATTTGTGTGTTCCTATTGTGGCAAAAGTTTTGTCTGCTCGGGAGATTTGTATCATCACAGCAAAATTCATTTAAATAAAAGAGAATACAAATGTAATTTGTGCGATAAAAGTTTCAACACTGCCAGCATTCTAAGAACACATAAAATTTGCATGCACTTGGAACCTAAAGATTGGAAATACATTTGTAAACATTGTGATAAAAGATTTCCCATAAATTCTAGCTTAGTTAATCATATGAAACGACATTTAGGAGTAAGAGAATTTACGTGTCACATTTGCGATAAAAAATTCTATGATAAATCTGAATTATCGAAACATTTAAAATCGCACAGTAATGAAAAACTTTTCAAATGCAACGTTTGCCAAACTAAGGAATACAAAAACAGTTACGGTTTGAAAAAACATATGAAAATTATACACAATATTGGTACAATCACCATAGTTAAACCTGAAAAAAAGTTTGCTTGTCCTATGTGCTCCAAAACATTTGCTTTTAATAATAAACTCCAAAAGCACATTTGCACCCATACGGGAATCAAACCCTTCAAGTGCCATTATTGTGACAAAAGGTTTATAGAAAATTATTACAGGAAGATGCATTTGAAGAAAAAACATAATATTAATGAAACAATAGATGTTGAAGAAGTAAAATATACAACTGTAACACCAATCTGACAGAAATTTTGATACATATCCAGAGGAGGGGAAGGGCAAGGCCCCATCTTGACCTGGAACATGACTTGAATGGGGCAATAATTGATGTTTTTGAATTGAGCTGTCCTCAACAGAAACAGTGGAGCAGTAGGTATGCATCCTGGGTGTAACAATCATCTGTCAGAATTAAGACCTCAAACCCAGGACATCTTTAATAGAGTTAACTTTACGGGGTACTGGCAAATATACATTGGGATGTGAAACACCTACTAGGTACAAAGAAATTAGAAATAGTCATAAAGTCATGGCGAGAAGTAGGATCCGCATTTAAAATTGCATAGTAACGAAATCCTTTGCCAACTAAGAAACACAAAAACAGTTATGGCTATAAAAATTATATGCAATATTCGTAGTGAATCCTGAAGAAAGTTTTCTTGCTCTGTATTCCAAAATGTATTCTTTCAATAACAAACTTCAATTGGTTATTTATGGAATCTTTTAAATGCCATTATTGTCACAAGAGGTTTACACGAAAGTATTACAGAAAGTTGCATTTAACGTCAAACCTTACATTATATTAACAAAATAATTGGTGTTGTAGTAAAATAACTTCTTTTACTACAATAAGATTTTCCCTATTTATTGAGAGTCAACTACTAGAAAAAACCTTCTCAAATACATTGTTCATGATAAAGTATGGTTTTATTTTCATTCTTCACCAATCAGCCCATTAATATATTGTTAAATCTAGTTTCTTCTACTTGTGATGTTTTCGTCTGCTAAATTTATTGACAGTTTATCATTTGGTTTTATTTTGACTGTTTAAATAATTTATACATAGAGGTATATTTTTGTAACAATAAAATTGTAAGTGATGCTCTTACTCTAAAACACACTTTACCATTTCTCCGACCGACTGCAAGATTTCGTTCGAGCAGTGTTTTTACAGCTGATTATGGCACAATTCAACAACGCTACAGATGCAGTAAGATGACGACCTACCCTCTGTATGTTATAATGGTTATGAACAAAACATTTTTGTATTTTTTCAATGTTTTTATATTTTCTTCATTGCATCATTGTTATCGTTATTGAATTTTAAATATTTCACGTTCACAAGAAACACATAGATGGCGCTCTGAAATGTCATCTTATCTACGACTAAAACAAATCAGCTGTCATAGAAGGTGGTTTTATTTTGCTATTTTAGTTATTTTCACCGTGTGTTTTGTAAAACTTTTGCTAATTATTTGATTGTGCTTCAGTATTTTGTGTTATTAAACTTTATTTTCACCCCCTTGTGGGAGGAAATTTATAAAAAAGATAAATAGGGATTTTTCCCTTTACGGCTAGCGCAACCAAATACCCATTTCGATGATGCAGCGACATAATTCAAAGTTTAAGAATTTAATAAAGTATTTAAACCGCTCAATTATTTTCCGCAGTCTAAGGTATTTCTTCGATTGTTCATTGCATGATGGGTACTCATTTTCCCCAGGGCCACTGTCTGTTTTAATAGATACGCCCTATTGTCATGAATATGACACGAGATAAAATTAACTTCGATAGGATATAATTTGTACCATTAGGATTAAATTATAGGAATTGCTAATAAGAAAAGTATAATATCAAACAATTATTTATTTGAATTTAATTATATGAAATATACTATTTTGGCAGGGATATTGATCACCTATCACAGTTTTTGAATATGTTCAACACAAAACATTCTAAATAAAAATTTTATTACAATATGTACACAGAAATATTACTTATATATTTTATTTGAATAGGTTTATAATCGTTACAAATACGAACCTAGTAAAACTCGCTTAGCTGAAAATTTTAAGTAAAAGGGAGTAAGCGTGACCATGATTTCCAATATTTAAGGTTTTTTTTCAATTTACAAGCGACTGCTTTTTATTTACATCTCAAAAGATTCATAGTTGCTTGGGTTTGATTTGTTTTCGCGGTAAGTGATGTGTAGAAGTCAAACCAGATGGCAGCCATATTCACACTTACCCATTTTTACCTTATAAACATAAATAAATTAATTTATTTGTATAAATAGGAACAAGTATGACACAATAACTAGGATTTGAATAAAAATACATACATCTACTATTCAACGTCACATAACATGAAAAATAAAATTTGGTTGAAATATTTCAATCTGGAGTTAAAGTGACTATCATTGGAAATGTTCCAATTTGCTTGTAGCATACACACTCAACTATAGTTTAGGGAAACGAAACAAATGCAATCATTAATAGTAGAAATCGCATAAACAATATCAAACTGCATTAGATGCACTACATGGTATGTGGCTAGAGGATGATGTAATGAAAAAACAAGTTTTGAATACTTGAGACATTCTAGCTGGTTCGTCTATACTATACAACTACTACTGTACAAGTAACAAAGGTAACAAAAATAATACACACTATTTCCAAAACAAAGCCCATCGAGATTTGTATTTACAAGACTATCAAAAGGGAGTCATAGATTCGTGGACAACAAATGTATACATGAACATACCCATGTAAATGAGAAAATAAAACCATTAATCTAGAAGAAAGAAATTTCCCAATAAACTAAAAATGTAATAGACTGATACCTCTACAAATTAACCATTGGATCATTGAGACTTTAAAATGAATTGAACCTTGATCTCTATATCACAATGGATACATCATGCTCATATACCAAATGATACAACACTGTCAATAATTGAATTGGAGGATAACGGACAAAAAATTTAAATATCTACTGATAGCCAGCTTCTATTTAAAGCTAACAGCAATCCAACCACTTAGTCTAGACTGGAACAAAGCTGCAAACAATCCCTTAATAGGATGACAAGAAACAGTGTCACTATAGTATGGGTGCCCGGACATTAACTAATATAGTCTCTAAAAGAGACATCATAGGTTAGGAGCCGTTCTGCGGAATCACAAACGTTTGCATAAAAGGAGGAGCCCGGAGCTGGCTAGACAAAGAACACCAACTTAGGTTGATACAAAGAATTTACTGAATAAGGTAGACAAGAAAATGTTAGGTTAGGTTTGTGGTGAGTGGGTCTATAAGGCCCTCCACTGCGACTCGCAAGAGTCTATTGTGGATCACACCTATTCAGATTTCACCAAACAAATTCAGCTTCTTAACAAAACCGATTAGTTTATTTGGTGAATGATATTTCAGGTCCGAGGGCGAGAGAGAGAGAGAGACCCTGCCAAACATCAGATACCTGATTCGAGCCGAGGCGAGGCAGGCACACATTATATGCTCTGCTGCTTTATCATCTTCCGACAGTCCAAGTTTCAGCATATGATGATTCAAATGACAGCAGCCTGTTAGACAACGTAGGTTATGCCTGCTATAGTCTAACATTTGTTTGGAGACATTCTTCGAAGAATGTATAAAAGCCTTTGAATGAACCAATCCTGGTAAATTATGCCAGAAGTCTAAAGCTCTTCTTGCTGTCCAGGTATTTAGTGTTAGTTTGGCAAAACTTATTGCGATGCCAATTATAGGTTCTGGTCCGATAGAAACACGTGCGGCACCCTCCATTGCAAGAAAGTCTGCCTTCTCGTTTCCTTCCATGCCAGAATGGCCAGGGATCCAGACCAGCAATGCTTTATTGAGTTCTCCTATTGAGGAGAGTCTTTTTTGGCAGTCTAAAACCAATTTCGACGTTACACGGCGAGAGTTAAGTGCTTTTAAAGCCGCTTGGCTGTCCAAAAAAATTTTTATTGTTCTATGTGTGAGATAAGAAAATGTTAACTATGGTATTGGATTTGAGCAATACAGTTGATGACCTGGTCACTAGACACCGTTCCTGAGGGAACATCTATACCAAAAGGGAAGTCAGTGAACCTATGTGCAGAAAATATAAACTGGAGGATGAAATACCTTCTCAAATACTCTGCTTCCGTAAGAGCTAACAAGGACCTGGACAGAAGCACTTTGGAGATGACATAACACTACTCAAATAGCCTCAGTTAACTGGTAGCCCATATAAAGGAGCGAAACTTCTGGAAAGGAAGCAGAAAACATTGAAAATAGTACAAAGATTGAATTCAAGTACTTGGTAGGTACATCTTAAATTTTTGGCTACTGTGTTGGTATCCTTTACGTGGATCACACAAAAGCAATATTTCTCAAAGGGCGAGACGTACTCGTATTTTCTTTATTTCATCTGAAGTACTTACACAAGTGTCACCATTTTTATTTTCGTATATACCAGTTTTTCTTTAATCTACATTTTTCACTTTAACCCAAGATTATCAATATTTTCAAGATAGTATTAGTTAAGTAATGATAGTACATAAGAACTAATACTAATGATAAAAGGGGTATAGGTGTTTTTGTTTACATTTACAATAAAACTTGAGTAGAATTCAAAAATTCTGGAAAAAAGCTGGGATATTTATTTAAAAATTAATATTACCTTAAAAACGTTAAAACTTGGAAAAAGTACTTATACCCCTTATATTCGTACGATCTGTTGGTGTTTACATTTATTTATTTGATATGTTCATTATCATTACATGTTCATTATATTATAATTACATTTAAATTAGAAAAAGTTTCCTATATGATGTTCATGCAACCACATTATTGGATTCCAATTACACCATTGCATTAAGAAGTTGGTCTAATTTCAATTGAAAATTATTTACATTATATTTGTAGTGAAAACCATGAAAACGCATGCGCCAAAAATGTTTAAGCTGTCATTCCCAGGTTTGTTTTGAATTATGTTTGGGCAGATTTGCAAGTTTGGGTCTTGACTTTCACATTAAATTGGATGGTGAAAACGGCTTCCATTTAAAATAATGAAACCGTATCTAAAAGTATTGTTCAGAAATTTACTGAAAATCAATGATATAATTTATTCAAAAAGGTACATAACAAATAAGTCTTGTCGCTCTTGTCAGTTCATGCGCATTTGCAAATCCATAATTAACTCGTTCCATGAACTGGTTAAATTGGGCAGTGAAAATGTAATTTAAACTATAGTTATAATATAATGAAAATTAATTATAATGAACGTTGCACGAATACGCCTTAAGTTGTCAATAAAACGTAATTTGACTGGATTTTGCGAAAATCCAAGTCAATGCACTACGAGGTATTTTCAAATTCGGTTATAAATCTACAGCAGAGTCTATATCGGTAAAAGAAACTACTCATAAATATAGAATATAGAAATGGAGAGTAAAAGTAGGAGAACAAACTCATATGATATTAAAACTGAGAAAGTGGCCCGCTTAAGTATGGGATGCCGAATAGGAAAGGGTAGGTTCACAATTAACAAAAAACTAGATGTTAATTTGTAACATTTCTGCTTGATCTATATGTTAATACATGATGCTTAAATTATTTAGGTATTATGTTATTATAAAAATAGTGGAAATTGTTTTAAATAGAACATCGTCTGTCAAAAAAGTCTATTGTTAGATCTTACTTCATGTTTGGGGATATAATTAACAGCTACAAGGTATCAACTGAAGGGGCAACATTAACATTTAACATTTAAATAATTTCATAAAAAGAAGCATGAAGCTGCTTGTTTTTTTTAAATAAGGTGTGGAAATAAATTAATGAAAAACGAATATATTTTATTATGGAGACAAGAGGCTATGTATGTATGTATTTTGAGGTGACATCCACTGAGACCTAAAAGATCTAAGTCTAAGAGGTTATGTTACAGAATCAGTGATACCAACCTTTATAAATGCAAAAGTAAACAGCTATATTTTTATCCTAAACTATCAATCAATTGATAGAAAATGGGACCTGTTCCATAAATATGTCAATTCAATATCATGTCAATTAAACTTGAACAGAAATAGGACTTTTTGATGATTTGAAAATTGACAAAAAATTTATACAAATCGTGTATCAATCATTAAGGATCCTAAAACATTGACTAAAACTTTCAAAGAACCATTAAACTAGGGATGTTTTATTTAATAATCAAGTGTTATGTAAAAAGTTGGGCATAGCTGAGGCATCGGTAATTAACTAGCAGCAATGAATGTGTTAATAAAAGTTAAATTTATACAGACTTGTGAATATAAACTGAAAATTCGTTGATACAAAGTGTATAGTTTTAGAAAAACTCACTCTGTTAATTTTAGCTTCAGCCTACCTTTATAAGTTCTAAGAACGTGTTATTTTACATACAGTAATTTTGATATACTTATCGCCCTCCTTATTTACAGTGAAACGTGGACCATTTTTTTATACATATGTAGCCTGCCATGCATAAGACTATAGTTAACTGCTGTGTAAAAATATTTTAAAAGCTATGCATTACATTAAAATTGTATGTACAAGATATTTTTGAATTTCACAAATAAACATAAAATAAACAAGATAATGTCATACAATTTAAAATAGTATTGAATTAAGTCAAGTATACTCTAAAAACTTGTAGGCTTCAGCTTGAATGCTGCCACTAACATTGTTTGTATACTTATAAAGAAATATTTTAATTTGTTATAGTTATTTTGATGAAGTGTGGTCCTGCTGAAGCTTTTGAAAATAGAATCACCACTTCTTACCGATATAAACTCTAGACAATATTAATAATTATTATACAATAATTATACATTTTATAAACATAAAAAAATATTATCTACCTACCTTTGTATAAAAATGAACCGGTTTGTATTTTTGCAATCCAGTGTTTAGATTCAAGGTGACAGTGAACAATTCATTTATTTAAGCTTTCGTCAGGTTGATCCAGATTAACCCTTAAAAAATGTCGAAAAATAGAAGTATGTTGTGCTAATTTAATTTTCTAAGTAGTAAAAAAAGCTAAGCATCTCGCAGAAGACTGAAAAACGAAATGAAGTGTTACATTGAGAGTCTACAATAAAAGGAACCATTTTTATTTTTAATTTTATCATGTCAAAAGTGTTCCCTAACCCCTTAAATAACAAAAAAAAAAACGTATCTAACAGCTCAATTATGCATCAAGTTTGTTTAAATATTATTAGAATAAAGAAAGTATTTTAAATTCAAGAGGTTTTTGGACTTGATATTTATTAAAAATAAAAAGTAGTCTCCTGTGATTCTAGCCCTGTGGAACATACTGCACATACTACGTAAAAGATGTAAAACTAAAATACCAAAAGCGAATGAAGATGGTTGATATAAGTCCAAAATTTAAAGCTGATCAAAGATCTTATTTTTTTAAATATATTGTTTCCGAAAAAAGTTGTCAGGTTTTCCTTACATTTTACATAGTTTCACTATTTTACTTTTGTGAATGGGGAAGTGAACAAACTCAACTTATTTTTTACCGTTTAAAAAAAATTATTTGCCATTTTGGAAGTTAATAATTCATCAATGTTTACAAACCCTGTACACGGTAAAGGAGTTTTCAATATATCACTTATTGTATCAAGTCAGAGCCTGGTATTGTTATATCGTGTATGAAGTATTTAAATTTGGCATTCTTACAATGATTTGGTCGCTCATGCTGTGCGCTAAAGGTAGCGGTAGTGGAGTTTCAATCAAGCCTCAAAAAAGCCTTAAAAAGATGGAGTTCCGTTGGAGAAAAACCAGTACGCGTACTCTGTAACTTGATAGAAGTAGAAATAGAAAAGAAATAGCAAAGAAAGGAAATTTCTTTCTATCGACAAATGCTACTCTCTATGACTTTTTCCTGTAAACTTCGGGCGAGCTCGGGTAGAAAGAAACGAGTACTATCTACCTTGAAAACATTTTCTGATTTTTATATTCTGTGATGCTTTTGACATTTAGTTGCCAGTAATATCAATTATTTATTATTTCCATTTCTGAGTTTTGTTTCGATGTCTTTCCATCATGCCATTCTATATAGAATGTTCAATTTTTTACCAATCTAAACCAAGAGGATACATTTGTTTCATTAATAAGTATTATTGAATACTTCGAATGTTGTACTCCCTGGCTGCGATGGGTAATCACTTGCTATGAATAGCGAGGGTCGTCGGTTCAATTCCTACCAAGATCGTTTTACTTTTTTTTATGTTTTTACTTTTTACACTAATTATATAATAAAATGATAGGTAAGTCAACCATAAAAGTAGTCTCAAAAAGGCGAAGTAGACAAAAAAATCTATTACCTAAGTTCATTTAATCATATATTATACCTGAGTTAACTGTATAAACCCTCACTTCGTGGAATCTACTCATCATATGGTTTTAAATGAAACTAACTGTTTCTAAATGACTCCACAATATATTTGTAAAAATGTGTAAATTGCAATTGAATTATTGACAATTGTCAATAATTCATAATTTAATTTAATTATAATCAATAGTCAACATAAACAATGACAAAACGGGATAAGTATGTATATAAAAACAGATAGAAAGACCTTTGAAGCCGTTTCTATTTCTATCTGCCGAATATTCACACGGAATTACTCGAAAGTCTCCGAATACACATACAGAGTAACTTTACAAGAAATTTCCTAGCATAGAAAGAAATTTCCTTTCTATTCTGTTACAGAGTTCACGGGCTGAACCACCAAGTTATTGATGGAAAAACTTGAAGTATGTTTTCTTCCATAATCTCGATATCCTTTTCAAAAATATATAAACTTCTTTCTTTTTATTTATGGAATATAAATTCAGATTGAGAAAAGTGATCAAATTTTGATTTTTATTCAACTGACAACGAATGTAGATTTTTCTTATCAAAAATGAAAATTTTTCAAGTTATTTTTCGTTGCCTGATAACGACTATGAGTTGAGGAAATATTGACTTTTGCTTCTAAAATTGTCATCAGTAATGTTGATAATATTTAAGAACGTTTTCCGGCAAAGAATATCCTTTTCTATAATAGAATTTTATGTAGACAACTTTTTGGACCACACTATAAGTATATAAAAATAGATCTTTGCAAGCAGCCATATCCACTTTTAGATAACTAACTAATAAAAGTCTCCCAAAGCATCTAACCAAAATCTACCCAAGTTGAATAAAAGAAACCTTACCTTCATGTTCCTACATCAACAATATATACCAAGCATTTCAAACAAATTGTGTCTTCCAAATAAAAGCAGTTGTTTGAATTTCATTTTAAAACCCAGTATTGAAACAAAAGTTGTCTATGGTCGCGTTCATCCCAACGTAGCTATACCCGAGCGATCATCAATTTCCTATTGAACTCGATGTTATCACTGCGGTAGCAGTCTCCATTTTTCCCATAAGAATTGAAATACGCTATGCTACCGATCAATTATGCCAAATATCATGTTAATCAACATATAAAATATTTTGGTTTGAAGATATTTTAGACATTTGATCTTGAAAATTAATGAACACCAATAGGAACTATTAAACCAAATTGAAAATGAATAAATAATTATTGAAGTCATGTATCAAATGAAATAAGGTTATGGTATTACATCAATATTGGCATGTTCAGCAGAATTTAAAAAACGATCAACTTTGTTGGGGTGGCGCGACCTATGAGATAAAAAAGTTTGGGAGCCCCTAATTTAAACATAAACAATTACACAGTTATTCATATCCTCCTGATAAAAAAATTGACATCTACAACTTATCTGTATTCCAAGAAACATTTCTCATAAGATTAGTAAATAGGAAATAGAACTTCTATGGGTTTTCAGTCAATAAATTGTATGTTGGTAGTTATAGCTGGTACGACATAAATACTTCATTAGGTAGTACCTACATCAGGTATTCGTAATACTATTTAAATCCAAATAAAAAATAATATTGTGTAAACTTTATTTGACATGGTAGCTTCTCATCCTATTTTAATGTATTGGCAACATAATCCAATTATGATGTGGATTGGGATTTATGTTGTATCAGGTATATTATAAGTACAGTTTGTCAAACGTTGTAGGAGACATGAGTTTTTAAGCAGCGGCTGAATTCATCAGATGTTAAAGGTATATCGACAAGTAAAGATCGAAGAATTATTAAAAGATTTTGTTGAATAAATCGCCTCTACAAGAACTTCAACGCCAAATAAAACAAGACAAAGAACAAAGAGTGTAACCAAGGAGTATTACGGTACATGAAAGTTTAGGGAAAGTAATCACTGAGTACACCGTCCAATAATCCGTCACATTTTCACGTCTCTTCCTAAGTTTGACAAGCTGTATGTGGTGTATAACCTCACATTTCAAGTACTTATTAATATCATACATTAAAATTCCAATTTCTAACTTTGTTTTTTCACTTTTTCTAATAAATAAAGCTCATTTCAAAACAGATAAAATATTTCACTGTTCAGTTTTGTCTTGGACGCTAGTAAAATATTTTCAATACTAAAGAACTACAGCCTCTTCCGTATTACAATCGTCGATTATTGAACATTCCGATTGAAATCTGTAGGGAACAAAGTAAAAGTTTAAAAAAAATAATTTGTTAGTGAAAATACCAATAAAAACCAACCAAATAAAATGCCAGCAGAAGTATCATTCAGTAACACTTAAGTAAACAGTTGCTGCAGAAATAATTTAAATAGTTAAGATTTAGGGCAAAAAATTGTTGTTTTTGATGATAATTCTTATGTTGGCATTTTATTTTAAGACCAGGAGCGCATTTGAAAAATTACAGTAAGCACCTATTCTCCAGAAGCATCAGAGTTCTGCCTGAAAGTAGAAATTTTAATTTTATTATTGTATAACACACTTAAACAGTGATATTTAAATCATGCTAAGAAAAAATTGCGGAAATACCTCAAAGTTAACAATCAAACTTTCACTTTGAACATGCCAGTGAGTGACTTTTAAAAATATTTCAAGTTTTCGACAAAAGTTAAGCATGTCATCTGTGAGATACTGGTTGTAGTTATACAGGGTGTTTTCAAATGACACTTACAACGTTTGCTCTCGTAAAATTGGACAAAATGATATAAGGATTAAGGGGTCCAGCAAATTTACTTTTAGAAATGCAGGGTGTTAAAGTTTTAAAAAATTAAATGTTTTAATTCGATAACTTTTAAATAGATGAATAAATTGATTTGACATTTGGCAGGTTGTTTTTAAATGTAAAGGGACATATTTTGATGGAAAAATATTTTTCAATTTTTGATCCAGTGGTGTAGATTTGGAAGAATATGTTACCTTTCCCCTCCCATTTTTACGACACTGACATTTGAAGCAATTTTTATTTAATTTTGTATTCCTCAATGGTTTTCACGTGAAAAACGAATAACCTTTACATATCAAAAAATTTGTAGTTTACAAGATATTTAATAATTTCATGAAGTCTGCAAGATCACTTTTTAATAATTAATAAAAAAAAAAATTCTTGTATTTTTTTCTATAACTACCAAGGACTTATGGTTGGAATATGTAACAGGAACTAATTTATGAAACAGCAATGCATCTAAAACATTCGTAAAATATTGTTGAGAATATTTGTCCAAACTTAATCCTTATAATATCATTTTGTCCAATTTTACGAGAAGAATCTACATGCAAACGTTGTAAGTGTCATTTGAAAACACCCTGTATAAAATCCATAGCTTAGTTTTTGATGAGAATTTAAACCAATTTTTGAATTATTTTTATTTTAAATGTTTTGGTTTTTTGACAAACATACAGGGTGATTGATTAGTGTGAAAAAGCTCAGTAAATGAGCATTATGTGCTGTCCGCTGCTAATTTTTTGCAAATGTTGAAAATAATAGTTGATAATACTTTGCCCACGTGTCCATTTGATATTTTCATATCATAGCTTTAAAGTACAATCAAAAAGGTTTAGGAAGAAGCAATTTTGTATTGTATTTGTAGGAAAATTGTTTGATTATCGACTTGGAGAGTTTCCACAATATAATTGTTATAGTAAAAATTACCACTAAACTAAACATTCCTCCGTCTACAATAGAAGCGAGTAAAATATTAGTGACATAATTGACAAACGTTAAATGGTTTAACACACAATACCACTATTTCGGCAGACGATAATTTCATCATAAAATGAACATAATTCGTATTTGATGAGTCATTAAGTCCCGAGACTAACACACAGATGCCAATGCCATGCCGCTTTTGTTTGTCGGTAGTACCAACAATACAAGATTTATTTGTTGCATGTTTCAGGCATACTTTGGCATTTAAGGTACCTCAATTGTTCTATGCCTATACTGGAATAAACACAAGATCAAAATCTTTTTGTTGTAACTTACGGATTATCTTGAAAAGTCGTATATGAAATAAAATTAGGTTATGTTGTTAACAAGTTTAGCAGATTTAAGAAACGATCGATTACTCTAAAAATCGCTGTCTGATCAACTTTAAGAAAAACGCGACCATTGATACGTGGGACCTGTACTGACAAGATGGCAAATATGTAAAGGTACATGAAGAAAAAGAAAAACATGTGAAATCATCTAGAACTGTCAACAAAAAGTCGAGAACTGTCAACGAAAAGTCGAAAACTGCAATCGAAAACTAGATAACTATTTTTTATAAGTCGAGAACTGTCTAGAAATGTCAATGAACAGTCGAAAACTGTGTGGAATATGTGAGAAATATAAAAAACAGAACATTCGACATCAGTGAGTTAGTTTTGAAGTATTAGAAATTTGAATTCTGTGTTTTAAAAGTGAGACTAGAGTAAAATTGAATTTTACAAGTTGTTGTAAATTATTATACCAATCTTTCGAATTTTTTCAAAAGAATTCAAACACTGAATAAGTGGATTTGCAGTAAGTTACTTGTCCTCCATCCTCCGCGCCAAACTAATTCAAAGGCCACAATGTGATATCCTTCCGGTTCATTTGCTAATAATCTGGTTCATTGGAAATTCTTGAATTGTATATTATTTAACCATTTAACATATGGAAACTACGAATTTATTTATCAAGATCATTCAGAGCTATAAATTGGGATGAAAAGCTTTTGGATTTATAAACATTTTGATCAAAAACAAATCTGTAAATGTCAATATTAGTTGCGAGATTTGTCGCATACACTAATTATGTTCATTTTAAGATTAAAGTCATACCTTTCTGCAATAGCGAAAACACAAAACATAATTAAATCACTGGAAATAATAAGATAAATTTTACCTTGTATAACAAGTCGGGCTGATATCCAACGTTGCATCCACTGGTCCCATTACATATTTTTTGATGAAACTGTAGCGTAATAAACTGGTACTACCCATAGATATGGACATGTGCAATACCAAATAACAACAAACAATCAAATACATAATACCGACCATTATCACCAGAAACAGCAGAAATCCATTTAATTTTAAATCGTCAACAGTATTTATTACGAAGAAGGTATTAATTGCTATTACCACAATACTGAGTATAATTGAAGCTACTTTGTTGCCACTGAAAAAAGAAAAAAATATTCATTTGCACATTGTTTAAACAGAGCCGTGAGGAGCTCTACATTATTGAGACTCCTATAGGTGATTCTTCGAGTTCTACTACTACTACTACTCCTGGAAAAATAAAAACACAAAACACTTATCAGCATCAAGTTCCATGCCGTTCAAATCCCATCCTGTTTAAATCCGATTGAATGATTCTATAATCTTCTGCAGTATAAACATGACTCCAGTTTTGTCAAAGCAACCCAATGATTTACTTAGAAAAATCTGTGTAAATCGTATGTACTTCCCAAGGTTTATCCAAGACCCATGACAAAAAATGTATATACATTTTGGTAAAGCTCGCACAAACAAGTTGCATTTCATCTTTCCGAACACTTATTTTGTCTGCCAGTGACTATTATAGGATTTTTACGATAAAAAGACGATGATGCCATTTTTAGTTACTTTCCTGCTTATCAGAATAAATATTAATTTACCAACCGTAAATACAATTTATCCTAAACAGCCAGAGCAGTTTACAGCTAACGGGTTGGCAAAAAATTCCCTAGTTTGTTTTGACGTTTATTGACATTCGATCATCGTCTAATATTTATATGTTTTTTTGGTGCTTTTTAAATTCATTGTTTCTTTAAGATTGAAAAAAACAGTTATTCTCATAACTAATTATTTAGGCAAATCTACAGTGTGTAGTTAATAAAATGCCGAAGCAGCTGAACAGTAAATGTCAAGAGATGGTAACATCTTTGTTGAGCTATTTTGAACGAGAATGCCGAAAAGGGGCACCGCTTCTCCCGCTTACTGATGCAAGAGTCGTAAGTAATAGTAGTCGCTATTTGTATTCATTATTATAAAGAACTGTCAATATAACATCAGATTGACTCTAGTTTTCATTAAGTAAAGAAAAAAACTACATCTTGGCAACTTTTTATCGTAAATAAAGTATACTTGAGGCAGCTACAAGTTTTCCACTCTACTGTATCTCAAGTGATACGAATCAGCCAATCAACAATGATAATAATAAAATGGTGAAAATTACTTACATTCCATTTACGAATTGTCCCATAATTTGCGGATTACTGGTAAAAGCTATCGTTGGAATTGTAGCAAAAGGCAATTGAAGACTCATAATGGCATTTAAAATATCATTCATATTGGTCAAATCGTTGATGTTACTGAAAAAAGCCAAACAGAATGTTGGAATTATTGCTATTGTACGGGTTAACAATACTCTCTTCCATCTGGGCCACTGCAAATTCAAAAATCCTTCCATAACAAATTGACCAGCGTATGTACCTGAAAATGTATATATCTCTATAGAGTAAGAAAATATTGTCCGATTAGTTTTGAAAATTTAAAAATACCTTGCTTTAAAACGACGTTTTATATTATTGTCTGACAGTTGACAAAGACGCAACGATGTTGGATAATAACCAATCAAAACGCTTACATTCATGACAGAACTTAGGGACAACTGTCAAAATGGGTGTGTATGTGTGTCAAACTTTTAAGTTGTTATTAGTTTACTCGTTATGTTCATAGTATGTAACAAATCTCCATTCCAACTCTAGAATGGTCTGGCCCAGGACCAAAAATCCTTAAACGAGCTCTTCTCCTAGTCAATTCAAATAACAATAGAGGAGTTCAGTCTAAGGTCAGTGTGGCCAACAAAAAGTGATTTTTTCTGACGAGAATGACAGTTAAGGTCTACCATTCAAAACATAAGATTTTTGCTTGTTTTTTATCAATGCGAACATCTATATTGCTTTATTAAAATAATGAATACACCCCCGAAGCGTATAATCTTGAAATTTAAAATGACTTTTTAGCTGAATACCCAACATATCAGTGGCCAATAATTCTAGGAACTCTTGGCATGTCACCATTTCATTTTGTGTTATCTGTTACTAATTCTGTCAGATGTCAGTGGAAAAAGTATTTAGAAGAATAGAGATACAACTAACTAGAAATGATACAAAAATCTAATCGAAAATGGACATACACAATTAAACGAATATCAACAAAAATAAATATAACTGACATTTGACATAACTTGTGACAGAATAACAAAAAAGAAATGGTGACTTGCCAAAAGATCCTAGAGTTATTGGCCACCGATATGTTGAGTATTCAGCTAAAAAGTCATTTTAATTTTCAAGATATACGCTTCGGGGGTGTATTCATTATTTTAATAAAGCAATATAGATGTTCGCAATGATAAAAAACATGCAAAAATCTCATGTTTTGAATAGTAGACCTTAACTGTCATTCTTGTCAGAAAAAACCACTTTAGTTGGCCACACTGACCTTAGACTGAACTCCTCTATTCATCAACATATGCATCAGACAAAGAACTTCAAGTTGCCCAGAGCATTATGCTGATGCTAGTGATGCTGACTTTAAACATGTCATTTCTATAATGAGCCTAGTCTAGCGGTTATCTTCAACAAGCAATTTTTTGGAACGTTAACACGGCACATTATAAAATTGGCTCTTGATCAGAACATCACCGGGATAACACGCTGTCTGGCCAGCAATGAGCTTTTTCAGGTTGCATATTTTTGTTGCGTTTTTCATAGTTTGAGCATTGTACGTGTCCTGAGAATACGCGCTTTTGACGGGTTTCCTGATGCATTAATTGCACTCAACTATTTAAAGACAAACATTGCTATTTATCCAACTTTTACAAAGAAATAATTAATTAAATAAAGTAAACAATTCGATCTACAAATACTAAGCGAATAAATTACACACCTGTCATTGTAGAGCTTTGTCCTGCAGCCAGAATACCAACAGCCCAAATGTACATTGCCAACACTCCGTACATGCAACCTAGGAATATACCACCCTTATACAGATCTGCATCTACATACTCGGAATTTTGCTGAAAAGAAAAAAAATATTTATGAACAAATTGTAAAGTTAACATTACTTGTGACATTACTTACCGGAAATATGGATGCGTTAAGGGTAGGATGATTGAGGCACAAATCATGCTAAAATAATAATAAAGAAATGAAAAAGAATTTTGCCAAAAATAGTATTTCATGAGTGTTAAATATGATTCATTTGACTATGGTAGTATGAGTTAATTTCAGTATGAATATAATATAATATTCAATAAATAACAAATGAATAACAATTCAATACAACACTAGACTTAATTCTCCTAATAATGAATGAATACGCACCAAGGCATTGCCTGGGCGTGGGTGTTCTTTCATAGTTATTGAATAAATATAATAACGAAAAAGATCGGAATAATAACATTATACATTGAACAGATTATTTGACTCGTAGACATATAGTCACATCTTTGCACGAACAAACAGATAGGTACATATTATATACACGTTCACACATTAACGTACACAATATAATCAAGATTGAAGAATGACATAGTGTAGTGCCAATATTGGATGACAGTATGGAATAAAAGTATTTCAATGATAATAGTTAACAGTACTTAAGTAGTAAATTAGGTTGAAGGATCATAAAAACAATGTAAGGAAATATAAGGAATATAAGGTGCCATTTTTAGTTACTTTCTTGGTCATAAGCACCGTAGTGCAGTGTTATCAAAGTTACTCATCATTGGATTTTGTATACCTAAGCTGTTTTTGCCTACAATGTACCAACTAATGATAGAAATGTCATTCCCCGACAAAGTAATTTGTTGGAATGATTATATTTTGTTTGTATTCTTCTTTATCTTCACAACAAGTGGCAGCACTGTTGGTGATGGAATATAAAATAGAAATACAATGAAGCACAACCTCAAATTTGATTGACTTCTGTTTTGTCATACACGGAACCACAGGTATACGGATTTATTATGATAGAACTTATATAATTGGTCGGTTCAAGGTCGATAGGCGTGTAGGGACTAGTACGTCACAATGTATTACCCCAATGAGAGCAGCTTTTACAAAAGTCGCGTAAAATTGTACGTTTGAAATAAAAATAACGTAATTTATTGCAATATTATTCATATTATAAAACAAATAGAAATATATAATTACTTCATATAGTAGTTTTTACAATAAATTTAGTTTAGGTTTAGTTTGTCATTTACTGTTTATTCCACTCTATGCTAATATCTGGTTAAAAACAGCAGCGTACACTAGACAATCAATGTAGGATTCATAAGATATGAAGAAGTGATATTTGACAGGATGTGACACCGCTTATTATTAATTTTGACAGTGAAGGTTCTGTAGTGGATTAGAGGTATTTAGCACACAATTCAGTAATTTTCATGTAAACTATAGTTATTATTCAATTAAAATCAGCTTATAAAATACTTACGACTTCTTGGTTCGTTGTTTTAAACAGTCCATGAGCGAATACAGCAACCACAAATACGTTTATAACAAAACTTACAAATAACGCTACAGAGGCTTCTATAAAAAAATACATGTTGGCGTCTCTGACTTTCTCGGGTTTTGTCCGGTCGACATCTCTGGATTTTACAAGAGCCGAATGTAAATAGAGATTGTGGGGCATGATAACAGCACCTAAAAGGATCAAAGAGAACAGAATTTATTAAAAGTTTTGTTATTTTCTAACTATAGATCGATTCTTAGGTCACTGGAACAAAAAAATGTCTTTAATTTACTCTTGACGATTCAAAATCAAAATATGGTAACATTTAATGATGGTAAAGTGTTAAATTGCAAATTCAAACAGTAACAATGATAAAAATGTATTAGAAATAAAGTTGAAAGTTTTGACTGGAGTCTTTGAGCGAACGATATTTCTATACAGGATGATTCATTAATGTCCAATCTCTGAACTGTAGATTCTAGACCTCAACTTCTGCTCAACATGCCTTATGCAAATATTGCTAGTTTCCGAGATACGGGATACAGTTCAAAGTTTAAATTTAAATTTTCGCAATAATTTTTTGTTTTCAAAATAATAAAAATTTTTATGAAAAAATTTAAATTTATTGAACTTTTTAGAAGCAAATAACTCGATAACCGATTGAGTTACACGAATTAAAGAAGAGTAATTTTTTTTGTAGAATTTAACGCTTTTTAATATTTTTTTATTATTTTAGTTGTAAGTTTAGCCCAAAAAAAGTTTACTTTGATTTAATTAACACAAACAACTGTAACTAGCAATGTTAAATTAGAGCGCAAATTATGATTCCTCATGCTTAAAAATGTAAAATTGCCAATTTTCAAAGAGAAATTGTGAAAACATAAAAAATTATTGCGAAAATCAAAATTTAAACACCCCAGAATCATCATATTTTGAGGTCTAGAAACTACAGTTCAGAGATTGTACATTCTTAATGAATCACCCTGTATAGAGAAGAAAGTAAAAATAGGTCACTTGTAACTCCCACAGGAATAAAAGACAACTTTCCTCTAACCCTTGAGGTAGAAACAATGAACGAAATGGAACAATAGAGAACATTGAATTAATAGCCATCCTGTATAGTAAGAAGAATAAGAAAACAAATATATATCTTACCAATAATTCCAACTCCTTGCAACAGCGCCCTGGAATCACATTCGGAGCACCATGGAATTAGCATTCCCTTAATCACACCTGCCTCATCGGGTTTCGATGTAATGTATTCAAAACTGAATGTTATACCCATTATTGTTATTAAAAGTCCAAAGAAAGATTCGAGTTTTCTTAGACCGTATTTATCGAGAAATAAAAACGTAAAAGTATCTATTATAGTTATTAAAACTCCTCCCCATATAGGTATGCTATAAAAAAAAAAGAAAGATAAAGAGTTAGAAGAGCTGAACTGTATGCGATTCAAAAATTTTACATAGTGCATTTGGCGATATGTCTCAGTGAACCACATGTATTGGTCAAGATTCCCTAAAACCTATATTGAAATTCTTATGGCAGTTCTTATAAAAATTTTCCTAATTTTATTGTTTTCTGTAACAATACCCCATAAGATATAACAGCTTAGCCACTTTGTGTTCTTCAGTGTTCATTTGAGACTGCTATTTATAGGTATATGTACTATTTAACTGTTGCTGAACTTTAATAAATGTGTTAAGACAGAATTAACAATAACTTAAGGTGGATTCATGCAGCATCAACTATACCAAAACTAATTCGGTAACCTGTGATCAGGGCTTGACGCATGCGTTGTGTCGATGTCATAGAAGAAATTAATTCCTTAGTTGATAGTTGGCCATCTTTCTTAGTTTTAATTTAAATCTTAATTCCTTGCATGAACATCTGTTACATTACATGGTTTCAATTTATTAGTTTTTAATTTTTGCTTGCAAGAATCCACCTTTAGATCTATTACTATCCTCTAGATCAGAGATTCCCAAACTTTTTTCTCATAGACCGGTTTCCAAAATTTTCTGATTCCGGTCCCGGTGCATCTACATTTCTACCAAATTCCCAAAAGTACTTGAGTACCTTTACTTGTAAAATCACATTCTCCACTTCTGTTTCATCAAATGGATTTATGATCCATGGTGGTATTCCCATCGACAGAATATCTTCAAATCTGATTTTCAAGCCATCATGTAGGGCAATTAAATGTTGCACTTATTTCTGAATATCCTCATCAAAGCATCAAGTATACTTGTGACAAGTTTAAAAACTGAAAATTCACGCGGACTAATAATTTGCTTCATAAAAAAAGCTGAAATTACACTATTTTTTTCTATTAAATTGAGGCTGTCCCCAATGTCATTAAATTTTTTTAACAAATATGTTAATTCATAAGTCTTGTTTCATATTGATCAGGTTTTCTTTTAAATCTGAATATCTACTTTCCAGAAACTGTAAAACTAATTTAAAAAGTGAGTAGAATCTTATTTAAAATGCACCTTTCAACAACTTCAATATGTTAAAATATTATTTGTCTACATTGATAGGTAACCCCAGGAGGTCTCTAGACTTAGTTAGTCATAAGGTGTGTTCTTTTTGACTGAGATCTCAGCTCACTTCAGTTAAAGTGATGTGAGTAAGCACCAAGAAGAACGAACTACTCAATTAAAACGCGCGATCTGCCGACGCATGCTTGAATAAGAGACATAAAACATATAAATTCTTATCAGCATTTAATAATGTTATTGTATCCATCATTATTTCTCTTTTATATAGTCAATTGATAATTTGTAACAAAAGAAAATTAGGTTATGTGTGTTTATATGTAAGCAAAATCAGATATTTCTTCATCCCCTCCACATTATTTCCGACTCCAGTCCAACTGATACCCCCCTTACATCACATTCAGCATCGGTGAAGGGGGAGGAAAAATCTCAGGTCACTTCAAAGTGAGTAAATCAAAAAGAACGCGCACATTACTGATCTGAGCTGAGATTAACTGAGATCTCAGTCAAAAAGAACAAACCTGTAGTTAATCTATACTCACCTTCTATTGGATAAAAGATATATAGCAACAGCAGTTCCAATAACTTCTTGCATATCACTTCCTATGATGGCGATTTCTATCATTATCCATAATATCACCCTTGGAACTCTTCTATATTGTCTGTAACACATTTCCGCTAGATGTAAACCTGTTACTACACCTAATCTGGCACTGAGTCTTTGCATTAATAATCCTAAAAGAGTAGCTCCCAGAAGCAGCCATAATAATTTATACTGAGCAACAGTTCCACTTTGCAAATCACTTTCTATATTACCCGGATCTAAGTAAGCGATAGACATCAAAAATCCTGGACCAGTAAATGCCCATAATTTTCTGAAGCTGAAGCTATTCTAAAACAAGAAATCAATCTACTATAGTTCTTTATACACAATAATGAACAATATTTTGAATTTGCTTATTCAATGTTTTCCCATTGTTTTTTTATGCTCTACAAAATACACACCGGAATAGGTACAAAATTATGATTTCTCATATCCAAAATCTTCATCAACATTTTATTAAAGTAAGTTTTTCTACGACCTCTATCGAAAGTTGTCTTTTGTGCCTTAAAAAGCAACTGCAAAGTTGATGTTTAATGTAATAAGTGTTGCCTACGTACATAGGTACACGAAACTGCAATTTGGAAACTGCTAAGTACAAACAATGGCAATTAATTTCATTTTTGTGTGTGTGGTTGTAGAAATAATCTTGTGTATATTTCCGAGCAGAAAGTCCTTTGGTAGTCTCGACGTAGCTTATAAATTTAAAGTTAAGGGGTTGGTGAAGTGGAAGAGATGGTGTTGACAAATGACATAAAATCGACGTTTCCTAATTTCCTTAAAATCTTACAAATTTACATTTCTTGATTGACAAACAGCATTATTTGAACAAGAGACTCATTTCCAAATCGGCAAACACAGTGCCGGTCACGGAACAAATTATCTACAATTTATATACTAAAATCTAACAAATTTAAATCTCAGGATTACTACCAAATATCGGGGTGGAATGTTTTCTGTGGCCCACTCTGTATAAGTGGATAGATATGATATTAAAATAAAAGGCAACTTTTGTATTTTTGTCCACCTTGTACTAATTTAAATCAACTTTTGACACCAGTTTGAAAATATTTCATTTAAAAAAACCTTGTGTACATAAGAAAATAGTAAATTAAAACACACGTTTTTCATACTAATGTTTATTTAGCTTATAATAGTGATAATGTATTTATGCGCTTCTTTCTGGACACACTATATTCATTTTTATAGCGAAATGATAGAATTTTTATTGAAATAACATTATTTGTTGATAATTTATCTATCATGTTTATGTTACTTACTGTTGATTTTGATAATGATTATTTCCGTATTGATTTTATTCGTTTTATATATGTTGGTCAATTATTATGGTGTTGATTAGAATAATTATAAACAATTACAATGTTGAAAAGTTGATATGTGGAGTGGAGCAAGCGTTTTACTTTTATCACTTTAGTTTAGTCGCAGATTGCGGGCGAATTAAATAAAGTCTCTAGATGAAAATAATTAATTTTTATACAGTTCACAGTGCTTCAGTATTGTCCGTAAGGCACTTTTTTATTGTTGTTGTAGAGCATTAATAGGCCTTTATGTACAAGGAAGCCAGCCAGTGAAATTTTGATTAAAATAAATACATATTTACAGCAAATTATTACTTCACTATCACTCCCAATCATGGTCATTGAAACTAAATCCAAAAACTCCATTCAACCAGCTTTGAATGATCAAATAATTCCAAATTGTAATACTTTAATTATTGTAAATGTAACTCATGAAACAGCGTAGGTTCGTGTGGAAAAGAGATTGTTCGTTAAAAGGTTTCCTCCATACTTAAACAACTGCTGGTTTTAGGTTTGGGAAATATTTGCTTAACAATGAAATAAAACAAAAAACAATTTAATTTGTTTAAACCTTTATTATATTGTTGGAACTAAGGTTTAATAATGGAGAATTGTTGATATCTATTTGGTCGTTAAGAAGATTATCTGAATATTTGTTTTTATTTATTTCAAGAGGTTCTAAAAGATTTAATTTGAAGGATTTAGGTTCTATATGCAAAATTTGAATCGAAAGTGTGTTGGTTTGCTAATAAATGATTTGAGTAGTTGGAATCTGATTTTATATTGGGTTTATATGGTTTAGTATGGATCTTCAACAAGTAAAAGCCTTATCTATTCAATATTTGCTTAGTTTTGCGCACTTAAAAAATATCACAAGAAGTGGATAAAACGACAGAATTTCAAAATTCAATTTGGTGACAATTTAAAATAAGCATCAAGGTAATCAAGTCAATTAAAAAATAAGTATCCAAGTCTGGCAGACAAGTATTAATATCAATGTTCAAATATTCGACCAAATCACGATATTAAAAATTAACATAGCATCGTTTTGAGTAGGGAGTTATCGCATTCGTCGAATTGACGCAGTTTATCGATTCAACGTTTATTTTTTTAAATTTTGATTAATCTATTTTAACAATGCAATTCAATGTAATAAAATTAAATTTATTAAAATCAATACGTTTTTGGGAATTATAATTTAGATTGATTGAAGAATATTTTAATGCTGTCCAAATTACAATTATACAAATTCATTTATTTACTGTTTAATAAGGTATAAACACCCAATTACAAAACAGTGGAAGTTGTAAATATCCATGATGAGATAAGTCTTTAAGCCTATTACAAAGGATATATAAAGATTAGAGAACACTGAAAATATTTTGTATGTACTACATTTGTTTGCTATAAGATACAGACAAGAATTTTCCAAAATATTATTTATATACAGGGTGTTCTCAAATGACACTTACAACGTTTGCATGTAGATACCTCTCGTAAAATTGGACAAAATGATACAAGGATTGAGGGGTTCACCAACATTTCAAAATAAAATTAAAGTTATGAAAATTTAAATGTTTTAATTTGATAACTTTCAAATAAATTGATGACAGGTTATTTTTGAATGTGAAAGGTTTTGATGGAAAAACATTTTTCAATTTTTGATCCAGTGGTGTAGGTTTGGAAGAAAACTTGAAAACTACTTTTGGATATATATGTAAAGGTTATGCGTTTTTCGCGAGCAATCCATTAAGAAATACAAAATAAAATAAAAATATCATCAAATTCCAGTGACCTAAAAATGGGAGGGGAAAGGTGACATATTCTTCCAAATGTACATCACTGGATCAATAGTTGAAATACGTTTTCCCATCAAAATATGCCCTTTTACATTTAAAAACAACCTGCTAAATATCAAATCAATTTATTCATCCATTTTAATGTTATTAAATTGAATCATTCAATTTTCCATAACTTTAACACCTCGTACTTCGAAAAATAGGTAAGCTGGACCCCTCAATCCTTATATCATTTTGTCCAATCATCCATTTATTTTATGTAAAAAATAATGTACCTACATTTATCAATTAGCAAAATAATATAATAGAAATAACTTACCCCATCTATATCCGGTATGTTTATTTTCTGTTCAGCAAAATAAGTTTGGTTAGTAGAATCATTGATCGGTTTATTTGGACTGTAGGTAGAGGTGGAAGCATTAGATTCTTCAGTATGCCCAGCATCTCCTCCACCAGAACTGTCAGTACTTTCATAGGTTTTTTTAGCCATTCTATAAAGTAAAAACACTTTATTTGTTGATTCATTTTAAAAACACAAAGTTTTAAAATAATGGGTCTCTAAACTAAATGGAAAAATTACGTCTACCAAACCTAATACAAATTGTACCCAAAAAATTAATTAAAAATTTGTTCCTAAAATTGTTCTTTTCTAAGTTATACCAAATGTAAACTTCATCACCCTGTATTGTATTAGCTTTTTATTGGTAAAATCCAAACAATAAGAAATAGGGGGTAGTTAAAATTAGTTAAAATTTGCCTATTTATTAAAAATGTTTGGAATCCCTAGTATTAGGTCGAAAATATTCACCTATATTGGGAGGTCAACACTTATTTCCATATTACTTTACTGTTAAGTCACTTATAAATGTTTATAAAAGATAAGAATATTATATTATCATTATAATAATTATAATTTCCCAATATAATTGCATTTGTTTATGATAAGAATGCTATATTATAATATTTTTCCAATATAATTGCAATTGTTTATGGTTGGCATTAGGCAAACAAAATTATTCAATTAGAAAAAATCCTTACACTAACCACATTAGTTCAAGCAATAAACAATTATATCCAATTCTTGGCAAGTAATAAGGAATCATATGACATCCAAACAACAAACATCATGTCAGACAAGTACAAAAGGTGTCAGTAAACAAAAGAAATAATACAACATATTACATTGGGATGTTCATCCATAGCTAACATTGATTACCTACACAGGAACAATCAAATTTGCAACATGTTCCATCAGAAGTTGGTCAATAAATTTGGATTAGTGTACACATTCTCACCTACATGCCTCATTACAAATACCAGCCTCATTTGGTTCTAGAGAATGCTGATTTTAGACTATACTACAATAGGTCAAATATCACCGATACATGGATGATGAATAACTGGTCTGATATTGTAGATGTGGATAAAAAAGCTAACTCGGTTCTTCTAGTTCTAGTGGATGTTGCAGTACCCAATAACAATATTTTAGACAAACACAAGGATAAAAATGCACCGACCTTTCAATTGAGATAAAACAGATGTGGCATGCAGAGAAAGTAGAGGTGGTGCAAGTCATTGTTTCATCTATAGGTCACACACTCCTTGTCCTTACACATTTAACAAAGAACCAGTACCAGAGTGTACATATTGTCTTTTCTTACTCTTGAAAATGTGAGAAATAGAAGACAGAATAATTAAGTTAACATTAGTTTGTATTAAATTTACTGTGTGGGCCCTTCCTTTGTGGAATCTACTCATATCACTTTTTTAAACAGTTTGTTCCATTTTAAAAAGTGATAATTAGT
This sequence comes from Galerucella tenella, assembly GCA_910591685.1. Lineage (NCBI taxonomy): Eukaryota > Metazoa > Arthropoda > Insecta > Coleoptera > Chrysomelidae > Galerucella > Galerucella tenella. The sequence continues at coordinate 61,127 of CAJUYH010001575.1, forward strand.
TTGTATAATAAAATTTAAAAGTAGTCTATAACCCATATATAACCCACACTGCTTGTGTAAGTCTTCCTGCTAACAACTAGTAGTTAATGTGGGTATGGGTAAGTATGTTCCTAACTACTTGTGTAAGTCCTTCTGCTAAAAAATCATATTCTTATACTTATTTCAAGTAAAACAGAAAATGGTTTAGCTTGATTTCAATGTGGGTATCAAAATACTGTATAGCTATTTAAAGAATGTATTCAATTGGAAGCTTATGTTCAACTCAAAAATATTTAAAAATTGGGAAAACCCCAATATATGCATAAATTCTTGTTTACTGTATATATAATATGGATCAATCAGAATAAAACAAGAGGTATAATATGCACTTAACTACAATTAGAACAAGTCATCTATTATATTGGTAGTTCTAATTGCAACAATTCTATTCTACCTCCAAGTTAGATCTTATCCAGGGTTTAATGCTTCATATATTACTAAAACGGTTGCAGTTTTACATATCAAAAGGGGATCCTAAGAGATATCAAGAAATGAAATCATTTTACAGGCAACCAAATATAATATACATTCATTTTTAGCAGTATTTATAAGGAGCCCACTTTTATTTCTTGTAAAGTGTACTAATTATACCTTATAATTTTGTAAAGGTTGAATTGAGAAATTTATTCATATTCATATAAATACATGGTAATTATTATCAATAGATTACCATAGAAAAACAATTTAACCATGACATTCACTTTTCTTTAAAAAGTAATTTATATTTTGAATATTTTTGAAACAGAATGCATTTAATGCCATTTACTTTATTATATGATCTTATTTAAGGCTAAAAATAACACTGTTTAACTGACAAGTAGAAATTAGAAGTACTAATTAGAAAAGTGTAATGATCATTGTTGTTATACTTAGATATATAATTAAATGAAAATTGCTTATTAATTGAATAAAATAAAAGAAATGGAACAGTGATTGTTTAAAAAGACTCACCTATAAAGATTGGATTGCCAACTGTTGATTACAATATATTTATAACAACTAATAGGAGAATGATATATTTTTATATTGACTCAACCAATAATACAATTAATTCATTTTAGATAACTTTTAAGCACTAAAATTTAAAACAAAGTCGAAGTCGAAGTAAAGTTCATTTGTCACGTTGACTACACTGTTGACTGTCGCTGTGGACTGTCGCTCTGATCTGACAGACAGATGTATCATAGAATGTATGACGCTGTAGAGAAATTCTCTACAGTAGTGAAGTGAATGGTGATACAAAATTCAGCACAAGGTGGGCGTTTATCTGTGGGCGTAACTAGAGTGATACGTTGAACATTACTCTATGCGCTCAGCTCAATTTTCTACTCGAATAGTATCAACTTAGTTCGATTCTAATCGATTCAGTGACTCGCTACTGATACCGTTGATATAATTCTCTATCTATCTAAAATAATTATTATTTTTATTTCTCTATTGCTGATACCAGAGATCAGCATGTTGTCTCAGTTAACACTCAACAAGTCGACAGCTAACTTGCTTTCACAACAATCAACATCAAACCTGCCACCTTCTCTATGCCTGCCACCGCCGGTGTGAAGTCACAGAAAACCTACTGTGAAGTTAGCAATTACAGTGGCGTGCAGAATATTTGTGAAAAGGACAATATTTATGTTGAGAACCGACACCCCTAAATCTGTAATAAATTGTAACGTCCAAAGAAAACGAGAAGCCAAGTTAATATGGAGAGTATATTTAGAATTTAGAAGCATTAATATGTTGAAAACATGGGAACACACTGGTCACTGTTTCACGATGGAGAAACAGGATTGAAACGTCACTCTTAAAAAAAGTGAAATTTTAAACTTTCTAACGCGTCTACTCATCCATTGTGGTGTGCGTCATCGATTGTTAATGTCTTTCTAACACATTACGTAGGAAGAAATGGAAAAAAGGCAGGTCTGTGATTAATCCTAATCAAAATATCACAATAATGAATCGTTTAAATGTATTACAAACGTTAATCCTAATCTTTGACTTACAAAAATTTGATTGGTTGATGTTTATATTACGCTCAAGCTCAACCTATCAATCAAGGCGTTACTTTCGTAGCCGCAATAAGTCTTAAGTCTTTTTCTACTGTCACACTGACAGTTCTTGACAGGTCTGTACTTTGTTGTTTACGGTCAATTATCATTTATGAAAAGTGAATATTAATCTTATTGTTTTATTTATATGAATGATACAAAAATATGCATGAATACACGGAAAAACATCAATATTTTGAATAGCATATAGCCTTTTCGAATTGGGCTAAATACAATCCTGATGATCTTATTTATCAAATATAAGGTTAGCTATATGTCAAAATAGCAAATAAAATAAACATGCCGAAAACTCGGATATACGTCACAATCGATGACGCACACCAAGAAGGGTATTATTTTAACTTATATAACTACCAGTGTGCTTATTCTCAACCAAGAGATGTGAGCGTTCCTACGAGAAAATCCGCAATTGTTCCATTAAAATTTTATACGCCGTATTCTCACCGATTCCCTTCCTATGAAATTTTGGTAGAAGAGGTGAAGAGGAGCAATTTTGTTCTGCTTTGAAGCAAACGAATCTAATGTGTCATGAATTAAAAGTAAAGAAAGTAGACCGGCCCGTTTGCAAATCTTCATGTTCCTTCATAAACTGCACTAATAGATCTTTTTGCGCAGAACTGATTGAAGGTTTTCGGTCCATTTTTATTTTATATTATACAATATCTATGATTTGGAAGTTTTATCACCAAGATTAAAATATAAAATGACATCTATCAAGATATGACGTTTTCTTGTTAAACTACTATTTGAGCAAATTTCAAGAGAGCAAGGAACGTTCCTACTCGTGTGATAGAATACTCACTTCTCTCAACTATGTTCTATCGATGAGAATAGGCGTCGAGTAGTAATTTTTAAAGCCTTACTCACACCACTAAAAGTAACCAGATTAGTTAGTAAAGGGTGTGTTCCGAAAAAATAGTCAATAGTTTTTTAAATCATTTCATAATTTTTACTTTCACAAAACCCATTCTTTCATATATTTTTTAAACCTTCGATAGCTTTATAACCTCCATAGACTTCTGAAGATATCTTTCCAAATATGTTAAAATACATTGCATGTAATAAACAAATAGTACATTTTTTCAAAGGATTACACAGTTGAATTTAAATTGTTTTAAAGCTTGCAAAATTTTGTCCAATAAAGATAACTCATTTTTGTTCTTTGAACAGCATTTTTAATCCACTTATCGCTATTTTTCAAAAGTCTTGGTAGGTATTCCACTAATATTTGCTGCACTGTATTTTGTTCCTCTACCTCGGTATTCTTTTAATAGTTGACTCTACTACTCCTATAATGTTAATAAAAAAATAATAATCTTACCAATTGCTTGAGAAATTGTTGAGATAATATGAATGTCTTCGATTTTTGACGGTCCTACATGACCTATAAGCTCACCATTTATATTGTTTTACCGGACTAAGCGAGGAGCTGGTACTCGAAGTAGAAGGATCCATGATTGCAGATATTTAATACAAATGCTCACTGAAGTTTTTAAAGGAACATTTTCAACGAAACTAAGTGAAAATAATAAAATAACAAGAGCGAATGCGATGACAAATCAAGTATATCTATCAGTCAGAACTATCAGCTGATGTCAATATTAAAAAGTGTTGTGTGAAACTGGGCGGAATCTGACCAATCAGAGGTCTACAGAATTGCCAGCTTAAATTCAAATTACTCCTCCTGGTTTTTAAATGAGGTATATAGATAATAAAAAGATCTACGTCGATTACTTTGATAATCTATTATTATTTTATGAAATTATTAACATAAAGCAAATATTACTTTTAATTAAGTTATCTTTGAACAAATAATTTTTTTACAAATAGTTTAGATTTAAAGTACAAAAGAACTATCAAAGTAAAAATACAAGTATACGTAAAAAATACAGGGCACAAGCGTCGGCAGTAGGAATTTTTTTATTTTACACGATTTTATAAATTCTTTTTATGTATACGTGAAAATAATGTCTTCGTCAGTCCCATAGCTTTTGCGAGCCAAATCAAATATCTCCATTGGTATAACACAGACGTCTGAAACATTAAATTGTAGATAAGCAAAAAAAATTAATGGGTAGGTATATATAAACAAAAACTTGTGGGAGTTGATAAAAGCTAACAATAATTTTGTTCCATTACTGGAATACTTACGATCACTGAATGATGGATTCCTATAAAAAAGTTTTTTGTTATGAACATCAAATCCACACACAACTACATAATGTCCTTGGTACGGAGCTGGCCATGGAATACATTTCCTAAATTCACTGGAGATTTTATTATACTTGCAAGTATCACAGCTAAGAATTTTTGCATTAGTTAGTACTATCACAGGTCCATTAGTAAGATGTCTTATTATTTCCAATATAGACACAGATTTCTTTCGTACAGATAATCCTACTTTTTCAGCATCTTTAAACCTGGCATTAATCCTACATTCATCCTAAAATTGAAATAATAGACACTTTTAGCTTGTCATAAGCTTTTACACGTATCCGTATTGGAGTTGACGTAAAGAAATTGTCAAGAAAACCTTAAAGTTTTTTGGAACTTTAGTTCTTTACGCCAGGTTATGTTTGAGCGACCAGGGGTCGCGACGCAAAAGATCTGACCGTTACGCGTTACGTTACGCTACGTTATGTTACATTGCTTCGTTATGTGCCTTGCTTTTGCGTGCTTGTGCCTCCTTAGTCTCTCTCTCGTTTACGAAGCAGCGATTCATAATAATAAATATGCTCCTACCCGGATTCGAACCCGGGCCGCCCGCGTGCAATGCGAGCATTCTAACCACTGAACCACCGATGCTATATTGAAATTCTATGCAAAGCTGGTATTCGCAGTGCTAGTGATCTACTTGAATTTGTTCGGATAAATTTTTACTATTATTTCCATAATTTTTTTTGCGCGATTAAGGGGTCTAGCTACTTTTCGAAATACAGGGTGTTGAAATTTTGAAAACTTGAATGTTTTAATTCGATAACTTTAAAATGGATGGATAAATTGATTTGACATTTGGCAGGTAGTTTTTAAATGTAAAAGGGCATATTTTGAAAGAAATTGTAGTTTGTGCAACTAGTGTGGATATGATGGCCATATCGCACGAGGACGAAGATGGAGCACGACGCCGTAGGCGGAGTGCTCAATCGTTCAAGTGCGATATGGACAATCCACACGAGTCGAGCAGCATATTTTTTCTACGACCCACTTAGGAAAAAATCTAGAAAATTAAAATTTGTATAAACTGTAATATAACTTCAAATTAAAAATTTAACAATTCAATTTCATGTTTCCACTAATTTTGTGGTAAACGAATGTCCAATTTGTATAATGCTACGGTTTCCTTTTTTAAATATACGATGCTGTTATAAGTAGATGTTGCCAGTCGGACTCCCTCATGGAGGGTACCGTACCATTATCTATAATAATGAATATTCTGCTAAATATTTTAAACGTCTACCTGTTGTCGTTATTAATATCAAGCAGAATGATTATTTAAAAATAAAATTAACAATAAAAAAATTCCTCACGGGGAATCGAACCCGGGTTTACCGCGTGAGAGTCTGGTGTGCTTACTACTCAACCACCAAAGAATATGTAAATTGTTTATCTATAACGTCAGATGTATTACATAACTTTTGCTTAAAAGGAACTAAAGTTCCTACCGTGTGTCCCGCGACACGTTCTACCTTTTTTATTTTACCTTTTTATATTTTTGTAATACGTAAAATGGGGGCGGTATTAAATAATCAATTGCTGCTAGACGATGAAGATGATGTTATATAGCACTAATAGCATGGAATACTGACTTTGGTCGGGATACGGATACGTTTAAGTATACGAAGTAGGTACCATTATATTATATTTCTCTATGTAGGGTACGTAACAATACGTTCAACGCATCGTATCGGCTGAGACGTAATGGGTCTACACATGCGCAGTTCGTTACGGATACGGATACGTGAGAAATTTAAGACAAGCTAAAAGTCTCTAATGTTTTTATGTAATGAAAATACGGAAACTCACTACGCAAGACCTGACAAGAACATTTTAGCACCATATAGATGGTGTACTCTGTGCTATTTATATTCATTTTTATTAATGTTACATATTTTTCCGTCGACCGTGTATTAACATACGCTATTAACGTTCTCAAAATTGGAATAAATCATACGTTAATTATTTATTTAGCGTATGGTTATAATTGGAATTAGAGGTTCAATGTCTTCAGCCATTCAATGGCTCCGTTTTGTAAATTCTTGATTTCTTCAATATCTCCGTTGTAGGCAAGAAGTGGACACTCCATCATGATGTGGTCTGTTGTTTGTTGAGGATGACCGCAGATCCTGAGAGCAATGCCGGCGGTAGTGCTACTATCGGTAGGTATAACCCATGCCGGTAAGGTCAATGGAGAGAACCGAAGCCAAGAGGAAACCACAAGGTAGACCAGACTGTCCTTAGGGATCTCCTGGTCATCAAATTGGAATTACTATCATACGTTAATGACCTCTATTAATGCATGATTTACATTAATCGACGACTTCTCTGTAGGCAACCCAACGCACATCTTATGTATTATTTATATTGACAGTTACCTGTTGGATAGGCAACCAAAGATACATTTCAGTGACATTATTCATTTTTGACAATGACAAATAAATATTGAGAAAAACGAAAGGGAACTTATACAGTCGACGGAAAAGCTTTGTAACTAATACGAGTATTAAAAGGGCAATTAACAATCTCGAACATTAACGAACTCGCTCTGCTCGTGCGTTAAATTACCTATCTCGATTGTTAATGACCCTCATTAATACACTTGTTGGTTGAATAACTATAAACATAGGTTTCATCCATTACGAGGCACAGGCCAATAAAAAGGAAGACTGTCAGAGTGACATATTTAGTTTTCTCAAAGTAAAGAAAAAAACTACAGTTTGGCAACGTCACAAAAAAGCTGTTTTGCGACGTCATCGTCTTTTTATCGTAAATAAACCTTACTTCAAGTTAATATATATCAGAAATATACGAACCTTATTTAAAACTGTATGATAAAAACTATTTTCTCTATAACCCTCATGGACTCCTAAAGTTATTGTATAAAAAATATGTGGCACATCGAATTTTTTCAATAAATAACAGAGATCTATAGTCCATGTACTAAAATAATAATATATATAAATATCAAGATTCAAGATAACAACTACAATAATTTCAAAAATAACGATGTTGTGCATATATGTATTATCCAGAGCTGGGTATATTCGTTACCGAAAACGCGCTACTTTTTTAGTTCAGCATTACTTTAAGTTTAAAAGTAACGTAACGAGATTCTAAAACTTATGGCAATAAAGTAACTAATAAAAAGTTGGAGTACACATTACTCCTTTATATCTAATAAAACAAGAAAGAGAAAAATGAAGGTTACATTGATATGTTTGGTTACTTTTAGTAACGCGTGACTGAAGATATGTAAGGTTGTTTTTTGTTACTCCCATGAAGCCCATGCGTGGGCATAACAGGATGGCGCGGCGTCTCGTAGGTAGGTATAGATCAAATAACAAATACAACACAAATATGAGCCATACATTACTCTATGCCTATAGCCTTTCGATCTCATCTTTCACGGAATTTTGTCCATCTGATGTCGCGCTCATGCCTGGAGGCATGTAAAAATAAAAAAAAACTGGATATCGTGAGGAGCGAAAATATCGCGGACTTCTGGAGCTTTGCTTTGTTTAATACGCCACTGATTTGTATCAAATTTATATCGGTTGAAATAACGCATGCGCCTAAACTAACTACCTGTTTAGATTAACAATCAAACAATGATCTATTTATATTATAATCAAAGACAACAAGAAAACTTTTAATCTTTTGTTGTGACAGATCTCACCTCTTATTGAAGCCTTCACTTTTACATATTTGTGAAAAATTGTTTAAAAACTCTTCCCTCTTCTTTTTCGGCAATACCATCAGTATACATGATATTCCACAGTCCCAATTTGACTTTTGTTTAAAATGTGATAATTGGATTTGTAATTTTTCGGGTTGTACTACAAACAGAATAACATTGTCAAAATGGATATTCAAATTAATAATATATGGTAAATACAAAAGTATGAGTTACCACATAATTTGTGGTGAATTTAAACTAAAACATACCGGACTCGAGGTTTATTTTCCTCCCCATAATCGTGTGTCAGTATTAAATTTAACCTGTATGAAACATATTTTATTGAATGCTGTAAATTATTATGAATGTAGGTTAAAATCGATAAAAACACTACATAGATAAGAATATGATGAGAAATGGGAAACATGCCAAATGGTTATTCCTAAAATGAGATAAAACCAGTGCAGTACGAGAAAGACAAAACCATAGATAAAACATACGTGAATTTGAGGAAGCGTTTTTAATCGTTGATGGATTTCCGGGGTGATAAATATGATACGAATGCTCGTCTTTGTAGATCAGCCTTAAATGTATTTTGTGATTGATCTAAATCAAAATTACTAAGTGCCTTCGTTATATTTCTGTCGACCGTGTACCTATATTAACATATGCTATTTCTATTAAAGTTCTCAATATTAGACAAAATCATACATTAATGACCTGACATGATTTAATTAATCAACGATTTTTATCTTAGAATCTAAGATATAAATAAATATTTTTAGTTTTTAAATATTGAGAAAAACAAATACATACAACTCATACAGTCGACGCCGTCGACGGAGAAGCTTTGTAACTAACACGTGTATTAAAAGGGCAATTAACAATCTCGAACATTAAATTACCTATCTCGATTTTTAATGGCCCTCATCATTAATACACTGGGATAAATAACTATTAAATACCTACATCGTCTATTTACTCTATTTTCAACATAAACTCACCTTCAGTTGAACGATATTGCTTATTGTGCAGATTCAACATACTACAAATACGCATTAAAAAAATAATGAAATGATATCACCATTTTAGAATTATAGGAACTCATAAAAAATGCAAATGTGACAAACAAATAACAAAACTTTTTATCGTCTTACCTACCTACCAGATTTAATAATAGCAAAATTGTACGTAGATACCTACGGTAAAAATTAAGAAAACTAAAACGTTAATTAATAATTAACATACAATAAGCAGAATTTTGTATTTCCGGTATAAAGGATGTCCTCCGAAGGTTATTGATTGATGAAGATCTAGAAATCTTGCTTAAAACAAATAATAGGTATAATACAACCATTGTCTATAGTCTATACAACAGTGTTCTATTTTCTTCGCTTAAAGTATTTACAGCGGGTAATTTTGAAAAATTAATAACGTTTACTGCAACTTCAGAAAAACGTTTACACATGTTTAATATTTTAAACTAGATATCAATTTATGTTTAACATATTTCGATTGAAGAAATTTATTCTTAATTTATCTTTCATTATAATGATAATTAATGTTTGAATTTGGATTATATTCTTGTTATCCTTGCCTTAATGCACCCCATCGTTGGAACATCGTGAGTGGGTTACAGAGGTATATCTGTGTTTTTTATATAAATTCAAATTTTCAGAGTATAGCTGTAACTTGTAATTTCATATACAATTTATTTTTTTGTCTACATTGTCTAAAAGACATTAATGGTATCTACAAATACCTATAATCTTAAAAATCGCCAAAAACTGAACTTTTGATAAAGATAAATATCACGTCGCGAATTCATGCCTGTCTTCCTGTCTATAACCTATCTTTATCTTGTCAATTCAACAAAATAAATAAAAACTACAAGTTTTTGGTTTTTGTTTCCACTTTGTTAAATATTATACCTCATAACAAAATAAATACTATGTTTATATATAGCAGTTTGATCTTTGATCTTCGGATAAGCAAATACGAGCTCTAATCAATGTTCAATAAATTACTTACTTTAAAATAGTATCAAATTTAAAAAAAATTGTATGTAATAGTATGAAATAGTTGAATACTGTGAAAGTTCCAAAATATCTAAGAATGATGTATACAGTTGATAATTGAACAGGTATTAATTTTTATTAAATGATTTCAACAACAATACTTTACCATCAGTTAACAGTTGATTACATATTTCCATTTTTATCACAAAAACATTCATCAAAAAAATTTGTCGTACTATTCATGTTTGCCGTGTAGATGGTTAAACTAACTTTAAAATACCACGAAATAGGAATTCCAATATGTCTAGAGTTTGACCCTGGGAATCTCAGAAAAATCATACTGGTTCCTCTAAGGTTAACTTCTGACCTTGCATATAAATACCTACTTTGTTAATTCGTTTATTTTAACCATGAGCACATCAACCAGAGATAACATACATCAACTTCTATTCAATTAACTTACTATTTGTAAAATATTTTTCAATTGTTATCTGGATATTTGTATTACCTTTTAAGATTATCAAGATAGCTAGTAAAATATTCAAGCTAAAGATGCAAAGTTTCAGTTTACAAGCAACACAAAAGAGTAAAGATGTGTATTTTATTTGTAAATGTAGATCCAAATCCTGAAAAAGGTGCTTACAGACTTGTACTGGCTACAAATCGAGATGAATCCTTTAAAAGACCTTCTTTACCAGTACACATTGATAAAGATGATATTGTTGGAGGTAAGTATTGAAATAAAATTACTTTTTGGAAATTCTTCGCTTCTATATTCTTTGTAAAGTGCTGATGAATGCTAATGGTGTAATTGTTAGGTAAAGACATGGAACATGGTAGAGAAGGAGGAACTTGGTTAGCTTTTAGATCAAAAGAACAAGAAAATGGTAAAAGTAAGAAACATTGTATTGGTATAATTTTAAATGTTACTGGATCATTATCCGAAAATCCTAAAAGCAGAGGACGAATCATCTTAGACTATTTACTAAGTAATAAAAGCTTTCCTGAATATTCTGAAATGTTGGAGAAGAGCATTTATAATGGATATAATTTTGTTTCAGTCGAGCTCTGGTAATTTTTTTAATATTCTATACTCGATTCTATACATGATGTTAATTGAAAAGGAATATTTTAAGATAAATGATAATAAAATTATCATGGTTAAAAGAAAACAAATTATATTTTGGCATTTTAAAATTTTTTATAATAAATACATTCATACATTATGTTACAAGATTGATATCAGAAATTTATTGTTCTGGCATAAGGTAGTTTAAAATAGGTTTTGCATTGATATTATTTTACAAAACAGTTGTAATGGAAGTTCAGGATATCGATAATTATTCGGCAACTATTATAT